>OX439132.1:41175330-41275330 GCA_949318235.1 Ecdyonurus torrentis | reverse complement strand
TATTAATTTTTCTTGTTGAAAATTAACAAAGTATAAACGTTTTGATTGTGTTATAATGTTTTTGTAAGCATTCTTGCGTGATTTAGTAACGTTATTGTCTTTTGTTTTGATGAGAAAATGTGCGTACTGCGTGTTTTATATATATATATATATATATATATATATATATATATATATATATATATATATATATATATATATATATATATATATATATATATATATATATATATATATATATATATATATATATATATATATATAATTCTGTATAAGAAGTTTTAGTATCTAAGAAACATTATACATAATATAGAGAAGTTTATAGAGTAAGAGAAATTTAGAGAGAAGTATGTGAGAGAGAAAAGAGATTATAAGCCAGAATAACAAGAATATAATGTTGTGAGAAACTGTTTGTATGGTTGAATACGAGAGTAAGAGTAAGAGAGAGAGAGAGAGAGAGATGAATTAAAGCATCTTAATGAGTCTCCATACAGTTGATGAGTGGCAAGGAAAAGCTCGCATAATCGAGAACTAAAAAGTCTAAGTAAGTAAGTAAGAGAGAAGAGCTAGATAGAAAATGTATGATGACTAGAGTTAGGGTTAGAGAAAGAGAGATGAGGCTTGAGAGTGTAGTTTGGAGTAGCAACATATAAACCGCAAAGGGAGTTGAAGAATCTCTCTCTCTCTCTCTCTCTCTCTCTCTCTCTCATCCTAGCTATGTTTGGCCTACATCTTCCTATACACAACTACTTTAACATGAAACTAAAGCAAGCACACACACACACAAAAAAAAGGAGAGAGAGAGAACTCTCTCTGTAAATGAAACTCAAGAGTAAAAATCTGAATTGGCAAAGGAAGTAAAAATGCACCAGGAAAAAAACATCATAAAAAAAGAAAATCTGATTGAAATAGAGTTTTAAATAACATGAAATTTTCATCCTATTTTTAGATTTTTGTAAAAATAAAAAATAAATTTAATAATAGGTTTTAGATAGCTTTTGCAGATCAAAATTGAATATTGGCAATATAGTGACAGATAGCAATATTTTAGGGAGAGAAAGAGAGAAATAAAAAGGTCTTTTGACCCATTTAGATTTCCTTTGGCTGTAAAAATACAAACTCATAGCGTTTGACTTTTAGCTTTCATTTTTATAGACCAAATAATAAACAAGTTTGTACATACTGTACTGTAAAAAAAATATATAAAAAAAAAAAAAAAAACTTAAAAAACAAACTGGGGTTGTGTAATTTTTATTTCATGTTGAACTACAGCTCTCAAAAATGTTGAAACGACTGGGGAGTAAAAAAAAAAAAAAAAAAAAAAAAATGTACTCATGACCTCTGACATTTGAATATATTTTATGTACTACCTTCATTAAAATGAGATCATTGTTAATAATATACGATAAAATTAAAATTATATATTCGATTGAGTGGAGTTTCAATATATATAATATTGATATTTATTAGTCTTTTATGTAAATTAAGTAAATTTAAAATTAATTAAAAGCCAAAAGGGATGTATAAAAAAAATATATATATAGCTCTTATTAAATATTAATTAATTTTAATAATTTAAAATTATACTGAAAATGAGAGAATCTTTTTCTTTTCAATTATTTATTTTAATATATTTATATTTCAATTATGTAGTTGTATTTCATTTTTTTTTTTCTGTACTATACTTCGTTATTTGAAATGTTGTGTATGTGAATAGATGTTGTTTGATCTCCGTGCGATATTTGTCAGTCGGTGGAGAGAGAGAGAGAGAGAGAAAATCCACGTATAGTATTGTACGCTGCTGCCACTGCAATGCTACTTGCTCCAAACACAACTGATATAGAGATCCGCAAGGAATCACGAGCATGTCAAATTTTACATTCTCTATAGAGTATGTGCGCATGACGTCATAATAAATGCGCTTCGATAACATAATTGAGCAACAAATAACATTGATTAGCATAGGACAAACGTTTTTTTTTTTTTTTTTTTTTTTTTGCTATTTTCTTTAGAAAATACGTATTTTTTGTAATTATTATTTTTCTCGTATACTTGAAAACCTAATTCAACTTGTTAATAGCATCAATTCTCTCTAAAAAAAAAAAATGCTAAGTATTTTTTAACTAGCAAAATGTGTTATTTTCCCATACCGGCCTATGTTATTTAGAACTCACTTATGGCGTTGATTTTAACATGAGTGCAACCACCCTATAAACTGTAAAACTTTGGGTCAAAATCAACTGGAACTTATAGACCGGTTGCACTCATATTTAAGAGCTGCAATTTCGTTGGTCAGGAATACAAATAGGCCAGCATAGAAAAAATGTCTTTTTAAATATTATTATTTTTTTTTAATAGCAAAAGAAGCTTCAAACCTCAACCAAAGCCTTATTTCTAGCTCCTAATAATATTGAAGAATATAATAAAAAGTCGTTCAATTGAAATAAATTTTTTTATGTGAAAAATTAGGAGAAATGATGTTTTTCCTATGCTGGATAATGCATTAGGCACCACAAACATGGCGACAAAGCGCAAGGATATGCAAGGGGTCTATAAATTTAATTTTAACTTAATAAATTTGTCAAGAGTTTTTATAAAAAAATGATAAATAATTTGCTTTTAATAAATCATCTTAATTCTCTCCCTCTCTCTCTCTCATGCTACGCCAGTGCAGTGAAAGTAATTTTATCTAAGAAATATTTGGGGAAAAAAAGGTATTTTCTGTTGAGGGTACTTGTAAATAATATTAAATTAACATGGAGGGAGCTGGAAATAGAGAAAGAGAGAGAGAGAGAGAGAGAGAGAGAGAGAATGAAACTATATACCTGTCTAATAAATAAATGCACAAATTGTATAGTATAAAGCATTCATGCTGTGTAAGCAATTGATGAGCTCTAAAAGTCCTCATGTGTTATGTTATATAGAATTAATACTGTGTGTGTTTATTGTTATAGTGACCTAAGGATTTTATTGATTTATTGATTGTTTAATGAAATTATAAAATATTAATTAATAGAATGTGTATGTATATAAGACTTTACATATATATGAACCACGGTGACTTCACCAATATATAGAGAACTGTATATAACTCATGCAGTACACAGTGTGTCGATATAGTAAATGTAACAAGTAAACATAATATACATACATATAGCAGGAAGGCAAGCAAGCTTCAGACTAGAGTAGTTAACCCTGGCGAACTCTCCTCCTCATCTCTCAACTTACTCCAATATGTAGTGATCGTTTTTTATATACTGTACATATACATACATATAATATATATGAATATATATATGTGCTATAGCCAAGCCAGACTGTGTCGGAAACATTTTAATCAACTCAGCTGCTCTGCTACTACTTCTACTACTCGTGAGTTAATTGATAATCCCACCTCACTTTTTTGTACACGGAGAGAAAAATATATAAGTAATTATTACACTATATTTAAAAGGCTTACTTATTTACATTGTAAAAAGTAGAGCCTTGCCTTAATTGAGTTTACCAGAGGTAACCGGAAGTTGGCAACTGGTTATGTTAAAGGAATATGAGTAATTGAGCAATTAGGAGGGATTTGAGTTGAGGAATCGGGCAGCAATACGTAACAACAACACACAATTCATGCTATATTGTAAAGTGATTATTACTATACATAGCATAAAACATAAGATGTTCACCATAATTACTTATCAGGTGTTCCACATGTAGAGTATTTTTGTCTTGCGACCTTGAATCTTACCTGTTCTTTACATAGAATTCATAGTCGCATCACAAAAAAATATATATATACGAGGTGATACACTAAAAAAAAAAAAAAAAAGGGAGCAAAATTTCAGTTACGAATCCTATCTTATTCCTTATTTGAGATAAACACTTTTGAGTTATTATGAGCAGCTAAAATAATGCATTTTAGCAATTTATTAACAATAGCTCATTTAATAGCCCCCCCCCCCCCCAAAAATCTGAAAACAACTTTAAACAACTTAAATTAGCTATTGTTAATAATTTACTACAATGCATTGTTTTAGCTGCTCATAATAACTCAAAAGGGGTTATCTCAAATAAGGAATAAGATAGGATTCGTAACTGAAATTTTGCACCATTTTTTTGAGTGATGGTGGAACAACCGTTATGCTATTTCAAAATAGCAATATTTGTGCTATATAGAATATATTATTAATAATTTAATGCAGCATAAATTACATAATTTATTTTCTCCGTGTACTTTACTTTTGCACACTTGATGTGTGCATTGTAATTTATATATTTATACAGTATTATATCACACGTGACTACCAAGCTTATAAGTTTGCTTGTATCTTCTTAATCGTAATTAAAATCTTTTTGTCTTCATTGAAAATGGATTCAAAAATATATTTGTTTTTTATTGACTTAATCTTGCACTAAAATATATAATATATTTTAGTATCAATGGAGTACAACTAATAATACTACTAATAGTGTTAAGCGTACAAATTAGATTTTATTAAAAACTCAGGAATTTAGAGACATTATCTTGAATTTTCTATTTTCTATTCGACAAAAAAAAAAGTAATAATAGTTATTAACCGTTATTTGAATTTAAAAAAGCACAAAGAAAAAAGTTCTGTTTATTCTTCTGGCAAATGATAAAAAAAAATTCTCATTCATTTCATTTATTTAAGAATTAAATAAAATAAATTTAAGTGAAGTTGATCAACTGATGTTTCAATTAATTTAAAATTACACAATTTTGTGTAGAAAATTAAATATTAATGCATTAAAAATAAAGTTCTGAATACAAAATTAACAAGAAAGAGCTTTCTTTCTACTCTCTCCAATCTAAATACTGAATAATTAAAACCAAATAATATATGAGTATTGTGTATAAATGCAGATGCTGACTTAAGTTTAATTGTATTTGCACTTAGCAATCAAGTAAACACGTTTGTGTATGCATGTGATGTGGTATAGTGCACTCTGATGAAGTGTAATGCATACATAATTTGTGTTTATAACAAGAGAGAGAGAGAGAGAGAGAGAGAGAGAATCATGATTATTCCATTCATATACCATAATATACTTCAAAAGTAGTATGTACATATTGTAGAGGTATGTTTAGCTGCAAAAACATACATCACTGTCAACGTAATGTATGCGCAAGTTCAATCACCAGCACAATATATCGACATTCATCAAATATACGACAATTATCTCTCAAATGAATGGATCCAACTTAAGAGCAGATTTTAATATTGATTTATTTTAATTGTATTTATAGCTCTTTATGTTTAGTAATTTCAGTTCTTAATGATGATGTAAATATTTTTGGAAACACCTTTCCTCAGGATTTAAAAAAAAACTGGCTACTGAATCTTCTACGGTCAATACTTCCCAAAATTAATGCCCGATTGATGACGTCACAGGCTTTTTAGGTCGATTTTCAAAAATAATTGAAAATACTTCCCATGCTCCAATCGTTCTAGGAAAAAATATCGCCTCAAAATTTGATAACGCTCTTTTCAAAAATGTCATAAAAAGTGGGGGTTAAAAAGAATTCACCTTCCTCATTCTTTAAGTTTCAACAGTCTAGTGTAAGGCAGGTAACGGATTAAATATATACGAAACATACACTCAAAAAAAGGGTGCATTACTTCAAATACGAATTCTAACTTATTTGAGATACACACTTATGAGCTATTACGAGCAGCTAAAATAATGCATTTTAGCAAGTTATTAACAATATCTATTTTATGATGTTTTCGGCTATTTTTCGTTAAAATAGCTATTGTTAATAATTTGCTAAAATGCATTATTTTAGCAGTTCATAATAACTCAAAAGTGTTAATCTCAAATGAGTTAGGTTTCGTAACTAAAGTAATGCACCCTTTTTTTGACTGTATATATGATGATTGATGATATATAATATATATTACATAATATTACGATGATAAACTTGCAAAATATTGGGTTCAATGATTTCAATGATATTAACATTTCTATATCCTGTGAATTTAATTATTAGTCACGGAAAAAAAACTCTACATGGATTTTTAACGAACAGCATAAAACATAATTTATTTTTTTTACCACAAACATTAAGTTTTGGATATATTTGATCAAATATGGTCCGTTCATATAAGTTTATCGAGAGTTATTGATTTTCTCCCTGAATTTTGCGTTGCAGGGGAAGAATTTATTTATTTCAAAACGATATATTATGATCTTTATGCAAATCTCAAATTGTAATGTTAAAAAACAATTAATAAAAAATGAAATTTATTATATCATCATTACACGTCAATTTTGTGATTTAAAGATAAATTTCAGATTTGAAATATGTTATGTTTCCTGTACAGTTCAAGTATCTGTGAAGTTCTTTAAATATAAAATATTAATATTTTAGTTTTTGAGTTTTGTTTGTGATACCTAGATATATTGATTTAAAGTAAAGCTTATCGGATAAGGCAAAAATTATTGTGATTTCATTGATTTTGGCTCAATTTCAACGCCGCTTGGAATAGAAAATCCACTTCACTAATCGTATATATTGGGTGTCCTAGAACTATAATTTTCTTCTAAACTTTCCAAAAAATTTTTAAGTATCATAAAATGTAGAGCTTAGAATAGAAGAATAAGACGATATTTTTGCATTTTCGTAAAACTTATAGTGCTTTTAAGTTTTTAAAACTTTCTCAAAATTAATCTTTTTTAAGTTGAGAGTTGATGAAGAACAATTTTAAATTTTCAATTAACACAACTTTTTTCTTACTTTTTGTTCTTTGTCGAGCTTTTATTTAAAAAAAAATTGCTTGGTTGGTGATAATTAATTATATAATATATATATTAATCGGGATGAAGACTAAGCTTTTTATGAACTCGTTTGAAATTTGTTATTAAACGTTTTATTCTTTTTCTCTCTATTTTTTTCTCTCTTTTAGTCTTTTTTTATATTTTAAAAAATTTCATTTGTGATAAAAAAAAAATTTAATTCACCTGAGGCGTGAAAATAAAATTCTTGAATAATTTTAATAAAAATTTTACATCAAATTTTATGTGTTTCATTCACTTAGTCCCTCCCTTCTCCCCCGCTCCTTCTCTCTCCCTTGCGTCAAACAAAAAATTGTAATATATGCTCTCAACTTTATATGAATGTCTAGAAATCAGATTTAAAATTTTACGGTTTCACTAATTTTTGTATAATTTTTTTTAAAAGCTTCAAAAAGAAAAGAAATCATAAAAAATACCACTTTTTTATGTATACAATTAAGGTACAATAAGAAAAAAAAGGCGTTTTTTATTTCAAATTTAATTTTCTCATAGTCTACTTTAATTACATAAAAATTTATTGATTTAAACTGAAGATTGTATGCAATTAAATTTAATTCACATTGACGATATTGCACCACATCAACTTGACTGCAGATTAATTATAAAATTTAATTCAATAATTTTCTATCAATACGACAATAAAAAAAAGTCTGAAAAATATTCTATTATAATCTAAAAAATAAAAATATTCAACTCACGGCTGTTTTATTAAATTAATTTATTCGTATACCATTTCTCTATTGAGACGATTCATAAAAGAAAAAAATAAATTGAATTCTCTCTCTCTCTCTCTCTCTCTCTCTCTCTCTCTCTCTCTCTCTCTCTCTCTCTCTCTCTCTCTCTCTCTCTGTTACAAACGAGCAGCGTGGGTTGTCGAGTAATAATAAGTTGTCAAAAACAACAATGCTTTTGTTAAAATGAGGTGGAGACACATTGTTTAACAATGTTTTACAAGAAAATGACATCGTCTTAAATGCTTTTTTATTATTATTTCATTTTATTTTTTAAAATTTATTTTTAATAAAAAAAATAAAACATAACTACACTGCAGAGCATATTCACCGTGCAATATGAAGCAACATCATAGCAGGATATGAAGTCACATTTCTCGTGAATTATGATCTGATATCCTATAGAGTAAATAGCTTATTTCTTCAATATTATGTTTCTCTAGACCACACAAAATGTTATTTGTTTTGCAATAAATCTTAAATCCCCCATAGCTTTCAATTTTATTTCCTTCACTGCCTTTAAGCCTTTTTTTTACTCTAACGTATTAAATGAAGAATATTATTCCATGTTATTATTATTATTATGTTATTATTATTATTATGCTATTATTATTATATACGTCAACGAGATATTTTTTTCGTGTAAAACTACAACCTTTTCTACGTTCGCTTTCTACATTCTTTTTAAGAGTAAATATTAAAAAAGAAAAAAAAGAAAAAGAAAAAGAAAGAAAGAAATGGAACAAAAAACACAGCATGGTATTGTCCAAAAATGTTTTAGAAATAAAATTTACAACCATGTATATGTACACAAGTATTTTAAACAATTTGTCATTGCCAAATTTTACTTTGAAAAATATGTTATACCAAAAAAAAAAAAAAAAGAAAAAAAAAAAAAAAGAAAAAAAAAAAAAAAAAAAAAAAGAAAAGAAAAAGTCTGAAGATCATAATATAAAAATGTTAATTTGAACATAAGAGCGATTATATTTTATTTTGGTGCAAAACTGTAGTGATATATCATGTTGTACACATATATACATTGTTTTACGTGATATGGCTTGTTGGCCAGTGCAAAACCAGGAGTAGCTATTAGCGAAACTGTGCGGGAGTGGCGTGCTGGAGACTCTCTCTCTCTCTCTCTCTCTCTCTCTCTCTCTCTCTCTCTCTCTCTCTCTCTCTCTCTCTCTCTCTCTCTCTCTCTCTCTCACTCTTCCATTTCCCTCATTCTTTCATTTCCCCCTTTTATCCCTCTTTTTTCCACTTTCTCCTCCTTCCGTTTCTATCTCTCAATTTCTCCTTTTCTCCAGAATCCTTTTTTTTTTCCCTCTGTTCTCATTCTCTTTGCTATGTTCTCTTTCTCCTTCCTCTTTCAACCCCTCGCCATGGTCTTAAAGTTGGGCCACAAAAACGTGTGCGGTGTATACATATGTGTGTGTGTGTACCAGTTACATTCACATCAAATACAATAACCCCCACAGGAATAAACGTTTACATTTTTGTATTATACATAAAAAAAAAAACTCCATTTCATATTTTGCACAAAGCCATAATAGAAATCTATGTTAAAATATTCATAAAAACGTGAGATGAAATAATTTTCATGTAATTTCAACGTTAAATGATATAGTAGAGCACTATTTTTTACTTCTTTTCATTGTAATAATTTTCAACCAAAAATTACATTAATTTAACATTCAAAGCATATGCAGTAAAAAGAATGCTAGAGAGTATATAGAATGACTTAAATTCCTCGTCTTTGAACGTTTTAGTAGGGCAAGGGGGAAAACTCTTTAAATTATCTTACAGAAAAATTTAGGACAGAAAAGTTTATACATTTTATATTGAAATGAACTTTTCTACTTTTTTTTTAAAAATCAAAACTTCTTTAATATTGAAGGAATTGCTATAAATATTATAGATTTCAATAAAAATTTTACGCTCTTATTTTTGATTGGTTTAATATACAAAGCTGCTGAATGCTATGGTAGTTTAGTTCTTAATGCACCTGTTTCTCTGCTAGAATATTTAAACTATTCCTAACACACACAAGTGGCAATCACCATAAATTTCACATACCAGGTGCGCCAAATGCTCTCCTTACGTATAAGAATGCACGACGTTCATCCTAACTGCTATAAATTTAAACTTACGACAATAATTAACTTCATTTTATAATCGTAATATTTTTTTTTATAGAAATATGACAATTTTGTAATAAAACCAATCTTTTCATTATTCGGGAGGAAAATCTCTCTCTTTCTCTCTTTTTATAATATCAAATTAATAGATAAATATAAATTAATTGTTAAAGTATTTGCAATGGAGGTTATCAATAAAGTGCGCGGAAAAAGCTTACATAGGGAGTCAGGGTCCTCTATTTTCCTATATTTTATTATTGCGGTGATTTTTTTTTTTTTTTTTTTTTTTTTTTTTTTTTTTTGCGCTGAGGCACCGAAATATTTAAATGAGAGATACTAGACACACTTTTACGTGTTTTAAGTTAATTGAAAATTTCAAGAATTTTTCATTACCAATAACCTTCATTCATTAAAGTAGCTATGTAAATAAATTTTAGTATTTCTGTAATAAAGTCATAATATGAACATTTATTAAAAATTTATGTTTTAATTAAATTAAAATGATTAAATTTTTTAACAAAAACTTTTTATTAAAAGACTTTGGTCTAGGCAAGGCTTATTTGGTATATTATGTTTTCCGAGCACAATGGCAATACAAACGTAATAGAAAGGAAAAAAAAAGAGAAAATATAACAATAGAGAGCAATGTTATTAGTGTTGTGTGTGGTCCCTGATGAAAGCTTAAGCCCTGCTGGTTATTGCTACCCAAGTGCGGCGTTCACTCGCGCCATACGTAACTTTTATTATTAAACAAGAAGTATAGGATTATAATTCAGTATATATATAGTTCAATACTATGTGTTTTTATATAGCAACCAAAAATATATAAAAATTTAAGTTTTAGAGGTGAGTTTCCAGAGATATATATAATTTTTTTTTTCAGAAATACATTTATACAAAAAGTAAAGTAGTAAATAACTAAAAATGTAAGGCTTGAGTTTTTCTCTATGTTTGTGTGCGTTTGGCTGGGTTCCCGAAATACAGTGAATGAGTGAGAGAGAGAAAGAGAGAGAGAGAGAGAGAGAGGGATAGAGGGAGAGTGAAGGTAAGAATAAGATTGCGCAGAGGGAGAGAAGGCAGGACAGAGAGAGGGAGAGAGAGCAGAGGTGAGAGGATAGAGAGAGAGAGAGAGAGAGAACTAGAGAGAGAGAGAGAGAGGTAGTGGCTGCAAACACAAGAAATCGATGCAGCAGCAGTGGCAGGAGCCCTAGCGCCCTTGCTGGCTGTAGCTAGGCCGGGGCTAAACTGTTCTGTTCCTCGATCTACTAGCCGCCGCCACATGTACCGCCACATCCAGAGTACAGTGAACCATGCCATGCGTGGCCCTGCCTTCGAGCCTCGACATCGTTATAATACCTCCCTCGTATAGGGGGTTAACTTTTTACTAGTCGACACGCCTATAGCTCGACTTGGGAGAGAGAGAGAGAGAATGAGAGTGGTACCACCTAGCAATATAGCTCACCGCGCGGTGTGATTGTGCATGCAGTGACAATATAACATTCGCGCATGACACATTGCCAATCTCACATACACACACATAGAAACTTTATATTATATATATATAGTCATAAAACATCCAGATTAATATACATGGGATTGCTTTTTCTCTACACAAAATTAAAATATAGCCTGCGTGCCCAGAGGGCAAATTTCAATTTGAAACTCAGTCACTGGAAGAATTTGTAAAGAGCGTGAGAAAAATTTATAAAAACTTATTTCGTTGTGCAGAATTATATCCTATTGATTAGTTTAATCTTTCCAGCACCTCCCTCTCTCCCGCTCAGGGATATTGACCAATTACACGATTCGGAACCCTTTTTTTTATTGCTATATATTTTCTATACGTACTTGATTTCATGACTTATTCGTACTTATAGTGCTTAAAATAAAGGAAAATGTTCTAATTTCATGTTTTAATTGAAATTGTTATTAATTCATGCATGAATATCATTATTATTTGAACCCTGGTCAATTTCATTTTATTCATTTTTGAAACACAAATGAAAGCTTTGAATAAATACATACATTAAAAGTACAAAATTAATGAACGTTTTAAAATCATTACTTCTATAAAATTCACATGAATATTTTGAATATTAAATAATAAAAATGGGAGAAAAAAACTTGTTATATACGCATGACTTCCATGCAAATATTTTTTTTTATTTTTTTTAGTTTTATTCATATTTTGAGATTAAATATTTAAAGGCGTAGAACACCTTGAACAAAAAAAACTTGCATAATATCCTAACATACCTAAATAGCAACGTTAATTGATTTCTAATTTATTTTCCATTTACAAAATGGCAGCTGCGGGTTTGTGACGTCACAGCTCACTAGTCTACGCTCGTGGAAACAGGCAAGCTGTGACGTCACAAACCCGCAGCTGTCATTTTGTGAATGGGAAATAAATTAGATATCAATGACTCAGGCCAAATCCACGTTGATATTTAGGTATGTTTGGCGCATGTTAGGATATCATATATATTTTTTATTCAAGGTGTTCTATGCCTTTAAGGTTAAAAATGTTGTAAAACTAAATAATAAATAATAATAAAAATAATTTAAAAGACACTGATGAGGAATAGTTTTATAAACTTTAAATATAATTTCTTTTCTAAGAAAAAAAAAACTAATAAAATTTAATCTGGATGTACTGTATAAAATAAAAGTTTGATTCTCTATAGTTTGCTACTTTATCAAGATAAACGTCGACAACTTTGTTTTAAAACAGACAAGAAAAAAAAAAAAAAAAAAAAAACTATCGACTTTAGTATATTCAAATCTTTCGCATTGATTTCTGTTAACGGAAATAAAAACGAGAGCTGCTATCTTTTGTTTCTGCTTGACTTGAGCGAACTTGTGAATTAAATTACAAACAGTATGACAAGATTTGTATAATGATATTAAATTTCATATTAAAAAAGAAATCAAAATTTTAAATTTTAAAATCATTATTATGTCAGAAACAGCTTGGGAGAGTATATAATATATATATATATATATATATATATATATATATATATATATATATATATATATATATATATATATATATATATATATATATATATATATATATATATATATATATATATATATATTGTACGATGTACGGAAACATCGTTGAAATTACAAAAAAAAAATCAAATATAAACTCTTATATAACAAACATAAAAAAGTGTTAAAGAGGAATTAAAATTCTTAAAATTCTTATTTAAACTTTATTAATTGAGCAATTTGAAGTTAAATTATTTCTTATTCTCTTTCTTGTTGAATATATATGAGAGAAAAAATCACGCGCTCAACTGGCTGCCTAACTTCCAGGATACTAAATTGCAAATTTACTTTTTCTTCAAGACTGCGGTGAAATGAGATGAGATTTTTATGAGAGTAATCCTGCAGGCGGTAAATAAAAACTCTTTTCTTTATATAACATCAAAACAAACAAAATTTAACTTCATTCACAAATGAGAAAGAAGAAAAAAAATATATTTATATAGTGTATTCAAAGAAAAATTTCAATGCCTGCAAAATAACTGCGCGTTGGGGAGAATTTATATTACATCGTGTGCCTTTATTAATTGTCTATGTATTTTCTTTATATTTGTTTTAATTAATAGTAATGATTCAGTATTGGGTTCGATACCCAAACTATACTATACTCTAGCCTTTTTTTTAAACATCGCTCACGATGACGACAGGTTTTCAATAATGATAACTATAAATAATAGAATAATGTTTTTATTAAAATAAAATATTTCAAATCTTTCTTCATGACTGTACTACACTTACAATAATTACCCGCCTCATTTAGAGTTTTTTTTAATGCTTTTGTATTTCTTCATATTTTTTGTGTACTTTACTTACTTTTGTGCGTGTACTTTTTCATAGTTTTTGAGCAATAAGTATCGTTATATATGCGACGATAGTATAGTCAAATTTTGTTGATATAATGATAACTTTTATAAAACTTTTAATCCTAAACGTATAGATAACTAAATATCGTTATCGTATCGTTATCGTAAAAACGATAATCGAACCCAAGACTGTAATAAATTAGTTCAAAATTAAACACAATACAGATAAATAATTAGAAATATGGCAAGAAAAAGAGACATTTTTATTTATGTATATACTTAGAAAATGTTTCTTTAAACAAATTTAAAGGTATACAAATATATTAAAATAAGAAATAAATAAATTTTAATAATTCATAGATTTACTTAACACGCAGGATATTCACGTTCCACTCCAAGCTGACACCGTGGGTTTTAACCCATGGCCCATGGGTGTGATGGTTTGAAAAAATCGTGGAATATTCGGGAGATACTTACATATGTATGAGAGTCAACCACGCAACCCCGTCACAACAAAATAGACATACTACTGGTTAGAAATCATGGTCCTGTCTATAACAATTATGATCTTATATTATTAATAACTTATGCGTTGTGAGAGCTTGACAGCCTTATTTTACAAAAACTTGGCCACAACATTATATGAGAATATAGTATTTAGTAAAATATTAATACACAGCCTTATCGCGTTGTCTGGACCGGTTCCCGTTGGATTACCGAAGTTGAGCCACGTTGATCGTGGTCATTACTTGGATGAGTAAAACCGTACAAAGACTGGCGTCTGGCAGTAGTTTGACCACTGCTTGTTTAAACGAGTGCTGTCAACTCTTGGTTTTCCGAGAGTCAGTATATATCCCGAGTTACACAGATCTGGTAGTCGAGCCCAGAAGAGTGTGATACTGATAACGTGTTGAGCCTGAGGGCTGGTAAGCCTCAGATCATGTATATTAAAGTCTATACTTAAAAGTTTTAGTCCTGGCCTACACCGAAAGGTATTATGGCCATTATGGCGTCATAATGTTTATCTGTTTAAATAATTATTATACTTTTTTTTTTAATACATACTAATAGATGTGATTTATACTAGAAACAAGAATTTAATATATGGATGTGAAAATAACGATAATAAAAGTGACTATAATTATTAATAAAGTTAAACTTTAAAAAATAAGACTTACATAGTTGTTTTAGTCCTTACTGTTATAGTAGTAATAACAATAACTTCATTAAGGCGTTGTGAGGGCATGACAGCCCTATTTTACAAAACCTTGACCACAATAGTAATATACATTTTTAACATAAACATATACAAATTTAAGCATTGTTTTTACATCTTCAATACAATAATTGATAATATACATGAAAAATTTATTAAATAAGAGAAGAGTCAGAATTCTAAAATTGACGTCGCTTTGATTGAATAAACCAATAGCTTTAATAATAATAAGAAGAATGAAAGCAGCGAAAATTGATATAAAATTTTATAGAAAATAGTTAATAGCTCTTATTAAGACACAATTAAGAATATGTAATTATAAAGCTAAAGTAGATAATTATTAGCAATTATTGATAGAAGACAAATAATATTGTGTTAATATTGAGTCTCTCTCTCTCTCTTTCTCTCTCAGCTTACACTCTGTATGTGATCGTTATATTATAGTTCTCTCTCTCTCTCTCTCTCTCTCTCTCTCTCTCTCGTCTCTCTCTAAACCGATAATTAATCATCCCTAGGGAGCAATTGAGAGATAAACCCTCGGTTTAACCCTCATAACTACAACTTATCGCTTTTCCAATGTTTTTTCACCCTTATTTACTTTCTAAATAACTTTAAATTACTACAGAGTTGTATTATTAATGATTTCCTTTATTTTATAAACTTTTAAAACATATTATACTAAACAACAAGGATGACTATATTATTATTAGAAAATCAATAGAAAACTAATTCCAAAAGTTTATATATATATATATATATATATATATATATATATATATATATATATATATATATATATATATATATATATATATATATATATATATATATATATATATATATATATATATATATGTATAAATAATAGTTATATTTATTCAAAAGTTTATTATCTCTGTTTTACAATAACTTTTCAGAGCATTATACGAAAGTATTTCACTATTAAATTATATAATGGTGGTTGGGGTATTAAAATATACAAAGCGACCACATGAAAGTACTTTCAGAATGTGTATTGTTTGCATTATTAGTGAAAATATAACTTCTATTATTAAATCTATCAATGCAAAATTGCTTCATTTTAAATATAAGTTTTTTAATCTCTTCCGTACTTTTTTTTTAACAAGCATAAGTGATTTAATGATTCGAGCCCTTGTAAACTTACTTTTTTATCATTTAGAATACTAGACTGATAATTACCATACCTTATTATCCATGAATCACGTTATCACGTTATCACCACGTTATTATCACGTTGATTTTGTATTTATTTTCGTTTATTTTCCTTTTTGCGGTTATATCACGTATCTGACGTCACAACGTACCATTTCCAATCACAGTCACCGCTCTGGTCACGTGATAAATTTAAGCCCCTCCCTCAAGTTCTTTACCCCTATCACGGCCCCATTGGTACATTGTGACGTCAGATACGTTATATAACCGCAAAAAGGAAAATAAACAAAAATAAATACAAAATCAACGTGATGGTGTGTAATTCATGGATAATAAGGTATGGTAATTATCAGTCTAGTTTTGTAAATGATAAAAAAGTAATTTGGCAAGGGCTTTAATGATTTGTGAAATTTTTATTAAAGCGACACACAACCCTAAAAATAAGTATTTTTTGTTCTTTCCTAAAACAATTCAATAGTAATCAGTCGTTTATTTGACTTTTCTAGTCCGCGGGATAAGCGAGCCCCGCGAGGGTAATGATATAGAGTACACGCCCCTCTACTATGAGTGTAAAAAATTTGTACCCCCTGCTGTACCTGGTAAGCTTACCTGTGAAGGTGTACAGATTTTTTACTCACACAGTAAAGGAAATCTCTGACGTCAGAGATTTCCTCTTTACCCTCGCGGGGCTTGCTTATTCCGCGGGCTGGAAAAGTCAAATAAACGACTAATTTCTATTGAATTACTTGAGAATAGAACAAAAAATACTTATTTTTAGGGTTGTGTATCACTTTAATATTTATTGTATATAATAGTGCACTATATTTAGTAAACATTTTTATAAAATTTTAGAGTTCTCAAAAATATTTCATTATACATACTTGCAACAAATATTATGTAAATTTTGAGTTCTTGTGAATAAATTACTTTTAAAAACCCTTTTGAAACTTTGCATCTTAAACAGAAAGGTGCCAAAATCTTTTTAGCCTTGAGCAACTTTTAGATCGTTGTTCATGATTTTGAAGTGAAAAGAAAGTGATTTTGAAGACGTTTACGTTTAAGATTTTGATGGAGTACGTTTAATACAAAATTCTATTTATATATAAATCACACAATCAATTTGGAATTTCTTTTTAAAAGTACGTATTTAATTGAAAGTTCAATTATTTTTATGATTGTTTTTTCTTTTTAAATTTATGTTGTATAAAGGTGTTTAAAAATAGAGCTAGTCAATATGAGATTTACGTTTGTATTGGTTTTTATTTGATACATCGAAAAGTTGTGTTTTTGACATATTACACGACTCTTTCTCTCTTTCTCTCTCTGTGTATTTTCTGCTTATTTGCCATTTTCTAGCCTTGCTATATAGAGACAGAGAATATAGAAGCAGCCTGCTGGAAGTCACGCATGAGAAAAAGAGAAGCAGTATTTTATAAGTTGTACTGAATGATTGACAGGTACACCAGATTGCGTTTTTTCTCTGAGAATTTGACATCTTCTCTCTTTCTCTCTACCACAAAATATAGGTCACATCTGCAGACATATACGAGTATTTTGGTGATTTCTCCAATCGTAAAAAAAAAAAAATGATAATAAAAAACTAAAAAAAAAAAAAAAAAAACTATGACAACAGTAAAATCAGTCGGTAAATAAAATGCATCACGCATACTATATAGAAGTTCGACATGAAAATTTGAAAATTGTTGTTATAATCAGGTCAGATATCTCATTCTTCGATAAAGTCAATCAGAACTTTTACAACGTTTTTTTTTTTTTTTTTTTTTTTTTTTGGTGATTAAGGAAGAAAGAGAAAGGGAGGAAATGAAAATTGGCTAAAATCTTGATATCTTCTTCAGTATTTTGAGACACGCATAAGCCTGAAGATATGTTTTTAAAATGATAATCCTTACCAGTAATCTGCTTTGGTGGATTAGAGTAATGTAAAGAACATTTGAATCTTTAGTTGTAACTTTCAAACATCGTGGAGTTCTCTCTCTCTCTCTCTCTCTTTCTTTCTCTCTGAGTAATCTCACAGAGAGTCACAGAGAGTAAAAGAGAAAAAGATTTAATGCGGTCCAAAAATTGAGTGCATAAGCATTTATATCAGAAAGTTCAAAATGTTATAGCTATTTATTAAAAAAAAAAAATCGTAGTTTTAGTAAAAACTTTCTATAAAAAAATTGGCAATCAAAAGTGAGTTTAAATGTATAGCTTTATCAAGTTCATATAAGAAAAAAAAATGTTATTTTTTTACTTTTTGAGGAAATTACCAACCAAACTTTTATATTTCGTGATAATGGACACCAAAAAATAAATCTATTACCAAAAATTTTTTTATATCTGTAGACATTTTTATTATGTTTTAAAGATTTTTTTGTTGGATCATAAATAAAAGTTTTATATCATATGTGTGTCGTGAATACTGATGACTATAGATTTTGATATTTTGCAAAGTCATATAACTTCTTGTTGTCCTTTTTTTTTTTTTTTTTTTTTTTTTTTTTTTTTTTTTTGACAATTCTTACTTTAATATTTGAATTTAAAAGATGTCACATTGATTTTTATATACTACATTTTTTTTTTTTTCGTACTAAAATAAAAAAGAATCTTTTAAAATTTTCAGCATTTTTGTATGTCAACAGACTATATAACATAGATTTTATCGATTTTCTCTATATACGATGAGATAGGTTATGACTAGAATCAATCTTCTTTCCTGTACATATAAGCAAGTAAACTTTTCACATGGAAAATGTGGTTCGGAAATTGATTGAATTTGGTTTATGGTCTGTTGATTTTTTTTTATTATATATATTTTTTTAAATTACATGATTAATATTTTATATGAAAATTTCTTATTCAATCTGAAAAATTCAAAGAATTTAAATTTGCTATCTTTACACATTTAAATATGTTTATGCATTTCTTTCATCCTCACTCTAACAAAGGGTGCATTACTTATCCTAACTGATTTAAGATAAACATTTTTGGGTTTTTGTGGGCAGATAAAATAATGCATTTTAGCATTTTTAGCAAATTATTAACAATAGTGATATCAACTTAAAATAGCCTATATAACAACTTAAAATAGCTACTGATAATAATTTGGTAAAATGCATTATTTTAGGTACTCATAATAACTTAAAAGAGATTATCTTAAATTAGTTAAGCTTTGTAACTGAAGTAATGCACTCTATTTTAGAGAGCTACAATCATAATATACAAAAATGCATAATATCAGTGTTAGATTAAAGGCATAGACAACATGAAAACATTAGCATTTATATCACAAAACACTTGATGTGAATTACATAAATAACTAATTGGTCTCAAAACTGTAGTGATCAGAAAATTTTGATTTATGCAACCCGCACAACATTTTTATACTAGTTTTTGCCTGTTTCTGACAGTTTTTTTACGCTCTCTTGTGGGGCCACATTTACATTCTAGTAGAAATGATCATCAGTAGATCCCATTTTGTGTTAAAGAAAATGTTGTTTCGTGTTTTCTATGTCTTTAATTAAGACTAAAATTTTGAAAAGAGTTTATTTTAAACTGATAAGCAAAGCTTAATTCTATTGTAATTTTGTGTATATGAGAATCAAAGCAAATATATTAAGCAAGAGAGAAACAATAAAGTGACACATAAAATGTTCTCATAAAAATCCTTTTAAAACAATAAAACAATGTCAATTATCAATTTAACAAATTATTCTTTTATTACTCCAAAGCAATTAAAAAAGGAAATAAAATATTTTTTATTGAGGAAAAAGGAAGAAAAGTAAAGAAATAGAGAGAGAAAGAGGGAGAGAGAGAGAGAGAGAGAGAGAGAGAGAGAGAGAGAGAGGAAAAATCTATTTGCCTTTGGATTGATTCCAATATCAGAAATGTCTTATTTTCTTTCCTTTGTTCAAAAAAATGATGAATATCAAAAAGTTTGTTTACATAACACATTTTATTTGACATTGCTTCTTTAACAGGAACATTTTATACACGGAATACTTTTTTTTTTTTTTTTTTTTTTTTTTACATTACCCTATACATGGTTGATTCATGTCTTAAAACTAGGGGAAGAGAAGAGGAGAGAAGTATATATAGGGTAGTGTAATTTGTGATTGTTGTGGTCAATGCAATTTGTCCTGTGCTCTCCCAAGCGTCCGCTCTCACAATCTCCGCTCACTTAACCTACACAGCTCGGCCATTTGCTTTTACACGACAATATAGTATTATATAATATATATATATAATAAAAACTGATTCGACTATATTATCACCGTAATGTATTTCTTTTCTTCCTGTCCAGTTTTTTTCCGCTTAGTGATTATGTGATTGCAATATCAATTATTTCCTTTCAACTTATCTTGTAAAACTATAGAATATAATTATTTTTATTCATCATAATTTTCATACGTTATTGTACCAAAAAATATCCCAATCAATAACAAAACAAAAAACAAAAACAAAAAAAAAAGTTTTATTTGAATGTGGGAAGCACACATGTATCTTCTTTTATATAATGATGAGCGAGGTATATACAGATAAATCCCCTAATGTTTTAAATTTTATTGTAATATACACACACACAAACACACACATTAAATAAGCTGCACGAGTTAAAATACAAGTTTAAAAATTTATTTTGAATGTTTTTCTATAATATCTGAAAATCTATACACAAAAAGTAAGCTCATTTTATTACAAAGTTTTGTCTCATCTTTAAAAAACATTTCTTTTTTAAACCAAACTTTCTCCTTATTTCTCCTTTCTGTAAGGCTCATACTTTACCTTAAACGCAAGAAAAAATAGACTTTACTGGTAAATTCAAAGACCAGTTTTACGCAACAGACGGTCTCATATGGGCCTTGTAGTAATAGGATTTTAAGTTAAACATTTGTATAAAATATACGTAAATAAGAGAATTATACGAAAAAGTTATTAATTTTCATTGAAACTTTCAACTAAACATTAAAATAATTATATATATATATATATATATATATATATATATATATATATATATATATATATATATATATATATATATAATATAATATAATCATATCGTAATAATAACTTCATCATGTACGTATTATATAAAACAATAATACTCACTTTTTATCTCATTAAAACACGTACGAATTTTCATTTTATGGACTCTATTTTACACGCATATCTCACACAGAAGTATTAAACATAGCAAAGGCTATTTACCACCCACACTTTTGTCCGTTTTCAACTTATACATAATAATGCCTGGCAATTATCACGCAATTCACTTTCAAATAAGTGCTTGTCCTGATATTATTGTACGTTAAATATAGCGTGAGGTATATATGGGCTTAAAATAGAATTTTATAATTTTATGAATCAGTGAAGAAGATTTAAATATTACCTTCAAAAAATTTTAATGACCTTATCAGATTCATCCTTTTATTAGCTATAAATCAATAGAAAATTACCATCTCTAATAATAATAAAAAATATATTATTTAAATTTGTTTTTCTTTGTATCTGATTTATTTTAAAGTCGTAGAACAAAAAACCTTGCCTAAAATCCTAACATACTTGAATATCAACGTTGATTTGGCCGGAGTCATTGATTTCTAGCTTATTTTCCATTACCAAAAAGACAGATAAGGACAGTGACGTCACAGTTCGCTTGTTTTAAGCTCGCTTGGACCAAGCGAGCTGTGACGTCAGAGTCCACATTCACTATTTCTTGACTGGAAAATAAATTAGAAATCCATGACTCTGGCCAAATCAACGTTGATATTCAGGTATGTTAGGATATTAGGCAAGATTTTTGTTCAATGTGTTCTATGCCTTTAAATAATTTAGAGATGGTATAATTTTATATTTTTATTTTAAAATCCTGAAACCTCCACACTAAACGATTTTTTTTTTTAATTTACTGTTTTTGAAGTTTAGAAGTTAAGAAAATTACATTTTGTAATTGGGCAACAAAACTTTACAGATTACATCATGATTATAATGATTACGCAACTCAATTGAAAACTTTACCTTTCAGGATTTAAATACTTTCTAAATTTAGGTCTTCATTTATTCAAATTTTAGATCTTCAAATATACGATTCAGCAAAGTAAAATTTGGTTTAACATTTATAAAAAAAAAAAAAAAAAAAAAAGCTTAGACACAAAGTTCAAAAGCTAAATGGACGAAAAGGAGACAAAATTAAATGTTTTACTCGTTTAATATAAATTATTCTAAAAGAGAGAGGGTTATAAAATTAGGTACATTTCAAGTAGAACTTTAACATTCATTGAGGTGACTGTAAATCATTATTACTGACATATCAAAATCCAGAATAATCTCAGAATCTTGTAACATTATTCTATAATTTTTTTATCGTCTGC
Organism: Ecdyonurus torrentis; assembly: GCA_949318235.1. NCBI lineage: Eukaryota > Metazoa > Arthropoda > Insecta > Ephemeroptera > Heptageniidae > Ecdyonurus > Ecdyonurus torrentis. Next base: position 41,253,028 of record OX439132.1, on the reverse strand, counting down.
TTTAACACGTCAACTTTGCTTAATTGCTCGATTTATCAATCTTATTATTATACATAAATCCAGTTTTTTTTATATGTATATCTATAATAATACGTTTACTATATGGTGTTCGAGTGGTGTGATTAATTATGATATTATAGTATAAAAAATTGTATGTAAAAAGATCTATATGATATCAATACTCATATATATAGAATTGGAACATTGATTATTCTCCAATAATAATGGTAATAAAATTCTCTCTTTCTTTTTTTTTTCTCTCTATACAATATATAACAGTATATTATTGATATTACCCAGCAAAGATGTCATATATTTTATATAATATAGTATATAAAAAGATTCAACTTATATACTTGTGCTCGTTGTATGTATTGTGAAGCAAAAGTAAATACTTTTTAGTTGAAATTTTTTTTCTTCTTCTTCTTTCTTTCCCTTGGCTTTGGATATTGTAGAAAACGTGAAGTGAAGGAGTAAGGTCGAGTGGAGACGAAGAGAGAACTCAATATTCCTGAAGCATCCTCTTGATAGTTGCGTCACGAGGGGTGGCCGGGTGCCCCGCAGAGATACACCCCCCCATCTCCATCCTATATACCTGGAAGTTTAGTTCGAAAGTAACCACCTCTCTCTCTCTCTCTCTCTCTCTCTCTCTCTCTCTCTCTCTCTCTCTCTCTCTCTCTCTCTCTCTCTCTCTCTCTCTCTCTCTCTCTCTCTCTCTGACAATCTCAAACCCAACCCCGCAAGCAAATTTACAAGCCTATAGTGCAATTTATATCGAACGTGTAAATCTAATGCTAAAAACTTTTTTCATATATTGAAATGTCATTAATTCTTTTAGTTTGGTAGAAAAGAGAACAGTTTCACTTTAAACAGGGTGCATTACTTCAGTTACGAATCCTAACTTATTTATGATAATCACTTTTAAGTTATTATGAGTATATAGCTAAAATAATGCATTTTAGCAAATGGTTAACAATAGCTAATTTAAGTTGTTGTGAATTTTTTTTTATATATATTTAAAGTTAAAATAGCAACTGTTTATAATAATGTTCTAAAATGCATTATTTTAGCTACTCATAATAACTCAAAAGTGATTATCTTAATACGTTAGGATTTGTAATTGAAGTAATGCCCCCCCCCCCTATTTTTAGAGTGTTCAAGCGATTTATTTCTCTACATCTTTCTCTTCAGCATTAAATTAAATAAAAAAAACTACTAAAACTACAATGTTTTCATTATATATAGTATCATACCCAAATTCGATAACATAGTTTTAATTTCATTAACTATTATCATATGGCATCATTACTAGAATATTTTTAATCTGCTAACAACAAGACTTAATATTTGATAGCATTATAATTTGTAATATCATGTAATTTCCATATACATGTATAATAAAATACATAATTATTATATGTACTACAAAAACATCGGTAAAATTGGATATTTCGTGTTGTGTATATAATAAACTATGATATAATAATGTACCATCATAATTACTACAAATAATTAAAAATAATAAATCACGCTCTGTATATAGAATATGGATTGTATAAAGTGCTTGTATAACTATACCAATTTAAATAATGGTTTTTACTATACTTTCTGCTTGATGGAATATGCATTAGCTATATTAGCTCATCACAATTGAACAGTCATATATAGTTTTTTATGCAAATGCACTGCTTTCAGAATCCCAATTTATCTATCACACCAAAAAATATATATTAAAAAAATTGTTATGTTCAATATATTTTTTTGTGGGTATCGATACGAGATTTATTATGCATATATATTGATTTGTTTAGCGTCATTAATAATTTAAAACTATAATTCAAGGACGAATCTCCTTTGTAAAAACGTTTAGAAATCTGTGTCTACTGTTGAAGTATTTTAGTAAAGATTTATCATGTGGAAATTTCTAACTATAATTTTAATAGACGGGGGAGGGGGGGGGGGTCAATAAAAAGAGTAATATCTGAAAATAAAATCTTTCGGTCGGACGAACTTGCAAACGAAAAACTCACAGAACCTCACTGAGATTTAGTCAAAGAAAAGCATAAAAAAAATCTTAATTATGTTTAACATTACATTGTATTATCAGTTGAAAATTACGAGTGCTCTTGAAAGTTCTGTAGTTAGGCTTTTTGCAAAACAACCTCCTAAACATTTATAAAGTTTGATCTTTTACCGCCCTGGTATCACTTAAGACTACAAGTGACCGAGTAATAAAATATTAAATAAAACTAAGAATAGACTGTGTAGCAAAAAGCCTGATACTATAGGTTCACAGAGAGGCAGAGCAAAACGTAGATAGTTGGATTGGAAGTAGAATTGTTCATGTAAACCACAAAGGAACGTAGACAATCGTACGTAAGTATATATTTCGTGACGCTGTGAAACCCCAACATAATTACAAAACTTGTAGCCGATGTTCCGTAGTTATTCGAACAAAAGTTCCAGAATTTAGAAAAACACGAAACAAAACAAGTTACAAATAATAAACTATGATTAAAATACGTACATTAGTGTACATTGCAGTGCAGTCTAGTTATTTTTAAATACTTAGATCTTAGCATAAAAATTATGCTTTATAAAAAATGAATGAATGAATGAATGAATGAATGAATGAATGAATGAATGAATGAATGAATGAATGAATGAATGAATGAATGAATGAATGAATGAATGAATGAATGAATGAATGAATGAATGAATGAATGAATGAATGAATGAATGAATGAATGAATGAATGAATGAATGAATGAATGAATGAATGAATGAATGAATGAATGAATGAATGAATGAATGAATGAATGAATGAATGAATGAATGAATGAATGAATGAATGAATGAATGAATGAATGAATGAATGAATGAATGAATGAATGAATGAATGAATGAATGAATGAATGAATGAATGAATGAATGAATGAATGAATGAATGAATGAATGAATGAATGAATGAATGAATGAATGAATGAATGAATGAATGAATGAATGAATGAATGAATGAATGAATGAATGAATGAATGAATGAATGAATGAATGAATGAATGAATGAATGAATGAATGAATGAATGAATGAATGAATGAATGAATGAATGAATGAATGAATGAATGAATGAATGAATGAATGAATGAATGAATGAATGAATGAATGAATACAAAAATTTCTACAATCGTATGTATGAATAATTCCAGTTATTATCAATTGCAGGTATGTATGAATAATTCCAGTTATTATCAATTGCAGGTTGCAGCAGTAAAAGAAAGATTTTTTTTTTATCAACTATATGAAGGGATTTCAAACTAAGTTTTTGCATCATATTTATTACAGCAAAAAATACTTCTCAGGGTACAATTTATGTTCAGCGTGTTTTTATTTATCCAATGAAGTATGAACAATTGAAAATATATTCTATAGACCTTATTGCTCAATCATAATGCTTTACTATTTGAAACGTAAATATATCTTATATTCTACTGAAGTATTTCATAATAGTGAAATGTCTCATCATATATACAAAGACTTAGAAAATAATCAATATTGAATACATGAGTTGTTTTGCTACATATTACTAGCTGACGTAATATCTCTCTATTTTAAGATAAAATGAAATCGTCTGCTGATTTCATACATGCACTCAACTGAAACTTTAATGAGATTCCATGTATAGGTTTATTATATTGTTATATTTTTTTTTATTTGTGTAGTTATAGTCACTGATTCAGCTCCTTTTGATAAATTTATGGTGAATAATTTTATACCAGTATTCACTGAAATGAAAATAATTTCTCTATAAAATGTTCATTACTTTTTTTTTCGTTGTAATAAACCTTTATATTTTTGTTATATAATATATATACTTTTAAAAAAGTGCTAAATTAATTTTAAACAGAATAAAACACGGGGAAAACAAATATTATATATATATATATATATATATATATATATATATATATATATATATATATATATATATATATATATATATATATATATATATATATATATATATATATATATATATATATATATATATATATATATATATATATATATATATATAGTTACGTTTTATACACTTTCCTGGTTTAACTATATACTGCTATCTCATAATACCTTTTTAATATTATTAGTAACCATTAAATAGTTACTCTGCTGTTAAAACACTACCAAAAAACACAATAAATCCCCTCTATAATATGTTACTAACAGAACAGTAACGGTATCAAATATTACTAAACTTTTGTACTTTCCGTGTAAACAATAATAATGATCATCATAAATTAAATTTTCATTTTGTATATAAATTATTACAATAACTATAATTATTAAAAATGATAAATAAAATATAATGTCATTGTATTTTTTATAGAAATATAGTATAATGATGTTTTAAACCAATTTATTTTGAAATGGAACTGAATTACTTTGAATGTTTAGTTTTAAAATATGCTGCATCATTTTAATGTTGTCTATAAAATGTGTCTGTCTGGCTTGTCTTGAGAAACGTTTCTCCGATCTTACTTCTCAGTACCTGATTATCCTGTTGCTTTAATGGATCGTTACTATCGTCAGTATAGTTTGATTAGAAATTTAATACTATTTTTTCTTTTCTTTCATTTGTTGATTGATTTATAATAACTTTAACTTTCATATACATATGATTAAACGTAGTTTTTCTGGATTCTTTTTAATATTTCTTTTTTAAATTTCTTAATTGCTAAAATGGTTAAATGGTAAAATAATCGGTCAATAATGTATCACAAAACGTATACAGAAATAGAAATTATAGAATTCTAATGATTATTGTATAGAATTTATCCATTTCTTCTTGGAATTCAAATTAAAATGTCTTGTATTAAAATGAATATCTAATTTTTAATTGAATAGACCAGAATAAAACATTAGCATTTATATCTCAAAACCCTTGATGGGTCTTACATAAAACACATTAGTTTGTCTAAAAAAAAAAAAAAAAAAAAAAAGTAGCGCAGTAGCAGTAATAAGAAATTTTTTATTTATGCAACCCGCACAACATTTTATACTAATTTTTGCCTGTTTCTGACGCTCTCTCGTGGGGCCAGATATAGCTGGTAAAAATTGTCATCAGTTTTTGAGATTCCATTTTTTTGTGTATAATAATAATTGATTTTTATTAAGAGGCCAAAAAAGGTACATACCCACTTACATGGTCCTCTGACTATTTTTTAACAATAATCACTTGTCAGAGTGTTTCATAATTTTACTATCCATAATACATATAATTATCAGTTTTCAAGTAGCATTTATCAAAATACATATTAACTTTACACATTCTCACTGAATAATAATACGTAAGTACAGTACATCATCACATTCACTTTATCACATTTAGAGTTTAGTGAAACACAATACAATTTATATAAAATATAGATATTATTTTGATTTTATTCATTAATAAATTTATACTTATTTATTATAATAAAAAGAAAGCAATTTTTCTAATGAAAAATAGCGATAGTTCAGCCATTACTAGTATCATATATATATATATATATATATATATATATATATATATATATATATATATATATATATATATATATATATATATAGATATAATATATATAATATATATAATATAATGTTTATAGTCATTGAAAAATACATGATGTTTCATGGGGTCTATGGCTTTAAGTATAAGTTTTTTTATATATATATATATATCATGTTTTGAAAGAACTTAATTTGTCATTGATATAATCAATTTTAATGCGTTTTTATTCTTCTTTTTTAGCTTTGGAAATACATTTAATCAACGTTAATTATTATTTTAAGATGCAGTAAACAAATTGCTTGTCAACACTTATGGTATTTCTAGGCTTATATAAGACGTGCAAAATATCAGCTTTCAATTTTTTTTTGAAATAGCTAGTTTTATTTAAGAAATCAGAGGGGAAAAAAGTTAAATAATTTAATAAAAAATGGAACTACAGTATTTCGGAATATGAAATAAAAATATTTTAAGCCAAGACTTTTTTTTAGTGTCTAATGAAGAGAAGTTGTTAGGTTAATGATATAAGTTTTACATATTTTCAAAAATATCTGTAGGCAGTATAGGCTATGTAATGATGAAGTTTTATTTTTTAAATCCTTTGATATTTTAATAAGAAAGTTTTATAAAATTGGCATACAGTAGTTCAAAAATAAACAAACAAAGAAGACGAAGAAGAAGAGATAGAGAGGAAAAAAAAAGAGAGGAAGAATAATATTTGATAGTAATAAATTTGTTTTTCGGCAGTATTCAAGATCAAGTAATACAAACGATTATACATGTGTACATTTGCTTTGCGTATAGAATAAATTTGAATTATGTTGACTCGTATTCCACTGAGATTTACGCAAACAGAAATGATAAAGACAAATATCTATATTATGATAAAAAAAATGAGGAACTTCAAGTAGAGGAAGAGAGAGAGAGAGAGAGAGAGAGAGAGAGAGAGAGAGAGAGAGAGAGAGAGAGAGAGAGAGAGAGAGAGAAAGAAAAAGAGAGAGAGAGAGAGAGAGGAAGTTATGTTTCCGTTAAGAAAATAAAATACGGAGAAACTCGATCATTTTCTTTCTTATATTTGAAGTTTATACGTAAAGATATAGAAATGAAGTTGAAAGAAAATACAAGTGAAAAAGACGTGATTATTTTTGTTTGAAAAAAAGAAAAAAAAGTTGTACTGTACTGTGAAAATCTTCAAATAAAGAGAAAGACTTTTATGTTTTTGAAGGTACGAGAGAAACGAGAGAAACGAGAGAGAGAGAGAGAGAGAGAGAGAGAGAGCATAGGGCAAAAAGCTCTAATTACAAGCCAAATGCAAAGTGTTTCATATTCCAAGCAATCTTTTAACAATTTTCAAGTTCACAAAATTAGATTTTAATTAGCTCATTGCAGTGTATAGAATAAAAATATTCCATACGTTTGCAAAGTACGTTGTATGAAAGAAGTGTAAGTACTTTTATCCCTGCACGATTGCTTTTTATTTGTTGCAAAAAAAAAAAAAAAAAAAAAAAAAATCAACTGAAGATTATATCACAATCCTATATGTGATATTATTCGATTGATTTTTTTTATCTCTTTTATGGTTATCGTTTTTAATGTTCATTTTTGTAAAGCAAAAGTGTCATTCATAAATTGTTGATGATCAAGCATTTAAAATTATATTTAATAATTTAAGTACATTACCGATTTTAATGACACGAATTACTGATTATATCATCTATATATGACGAATTTGTTTATTTATACCGTGAGTAATCAGTTAATACGAATCAATAATAATAATAAAAAAAAAGAGGGCTTAGTGTTTATGTTAACACAAATGACAGTGAGCGGGGGGGGGGGGGGGGACGTGATTTAATCAGCTTTGACTCTACACCATGGGAAATTAATTTTGCAAGAATAACAAATCTAAACTAAATGTATAAATTAAGTGTTTTTGTTTTGATTAACATGGATTTTTGGATAAAATGTTAAGCTCTTTATTGTATAAGTATTGAGATAACAAAAATATAGCATGCCATGTATTTTTTATATGTACGTTTTATATACATTTAATAAGAAACACATTTTTATACATTATAATTCAGTCCCAGATATTTTTAAAAATTATATGTGTCGTAAAATTTAACCACGATTTTTGTGGCTCTCAGAATGACAAAAATATGTCTCTTTTGTCAAAATGGTTTCTTACTTTTGAGGACCCCTTACCAACCCTAGAATGCTCAAAATAGCTTTTAAAAAAACGCGTAAATTCAAGGGTATTTTCTGGTCAAATTTTCATAGTTTTATCTCAATTTGCTCGTTTTTCCCCCCACTTTTTATTAAATTGTCTGTTATCCACTGTTTGTATACTGGGACTGAAGAGACCTTGAACTTAGGAATTTTTTACACGTCATATTTGAACTAGTATAGGGTCTATGCATTCATGTTAAAGTCAACGCCATGTTGGATCACTCAATAACATGGGTGGCGTAGGAAAATAACTCATTTTGCTAGTTTACAAACACTATGCAATATTTTTGAGAGCATTGATGCTGTAAATATGTTGAATTAGTACCGCAAGTATGTGAGAAAAATAACAGCAACAAAAAATTAACCAATTTCCCAAAGAAAATTGCCTAAAACGAAGTTTGTCCTATGCTGAGTAATGTTATTCGTTACTCCAGTATGGCATCCAAGCGCATTAAATATGACGTCATGCGCATACACCCTATATAAAAAGAAAAAATGTATGATTTATTTTTTTTGGTGGAACGTGAAAGTTAATTTGGGAGACAGAAACAAAACCATTCACTTTATTGCATAATATATTTTCATTACAATTTATGATACTTGAATTAAAAAAAATTAATATAACATAAGAACTCTGCAAACGTCATTGTCTCTCTCTGTTATTACATATTTATTACTCTACTCTGTAGAGCTACTTGTATATTATTATAGAGTACTCTAACCTCGTATAGTAATATGGATTTATCTTCAACTTATCTGTCTTACAATATTAAATATAAACAACGAAAATGACATTTTATGAAAATTATACAACATATTGCCCGAGGTACTTTGCTATAATATAGCTCTAGGATATCTCTTGTTTTTGTGTATATATGTGCTTTTGAAATGTTAGTTTATATAATAATTACTCTCAGGCTTTTTGTTATCAAACTGAAGTAAAGTTTTAATTTAATTAAATATGAAATAATATACATTTTAATACAACCTTCTTTTTAACAATGAAAAATTGTTTTACAACTTTACATGCAAGTAGGGGTCTCTGTTAACAAAGTAATAGTAGAGAGCTTTAACAGAGAAGCGACAACCTCATGTTTTAGGCAATATATTTATTTTGAAAGGTCCGCTAAAAGTACCCAAACTTATATGAGAGTCAAAATACTCTTAGCCAATGAGTAAGCTCCAAGTTTATGGGTAACCAATTATTTAGCTTCAAAGTTTGGGTACTTTTAGCGGGTCTTTCAAAACAGATGTATTGCGTGTCTGCCTAAAATATGAGGATGTCGCTTCTCTGTTAAGATTCTCTAAGTAATAGTTCGGAGTAGTTCAACTATAATAATATTTTTCTTAAGGTATAAAGCGTTTTAAGCGGAGAAAAGTTGAAACTGATAATTGCGTGATTTTATAATCACGTGACTATAATATTTAATTTTGATTGGTTTAAATTTATATTTTTTTTTTGTGCCAGTAGAGGCGCTAGCAACTTGACTTATACAAAAAGTTAGGTCGACTTTATAAACTTTGAAAGGATAGTCATGAAAGGAAGTTATTTCTGCCACTCACTCATCAATAATCAATTACCAACATCACACGACACGCGATGTTCGTACTTACTCTTCATGTAAAACTAATTTAGACTTTTTTTATTGTTATTAAGTGAAGAGAAGACTTATATATTATTACATCAGATGTAAATCATTTTATTTGATTGTAACATTTTAGTTGCGTGATATCTATGTACATGTTTTATTTTAAGATTATTTTTAGAAAAGAAAAAATACAAACAGAAGTATATATATGTATTATGTATATATATATATATATATATATATATATATATATATATATATATATATATATATATATATATATATATATATATATATATATATATATACATATATACACACACACACATATACACACATATATATATCAAAAGGTTAAATGTGATTTCCATCTTGAGTTGCATTTGAAATTTGACTATTTTTTTTGTTAATGTATTTAGATATACATAAAAATTTTGAACTAAAAATATTTTTTCATTTCATATTGCTTTTTATTTATGCCAAGATTTAATTACATTAATAATTTTCTACTGCCAATGAATCTTTTTATACCTCACATCTACCAGTTCTACCGGAAGCTTTTTTTTTTAGTGGTTCATAAAAAAACTGAAACATTAACTTCATTAATGATATTAGAAACCAGACATATATATTTAATATTTGATGTTATCCTTTTACTATACGCAAGGGAGAAAATTACTACTAGTGGCAGACATATGAATCCTCTAAATTGTATTGGATAAATATTAACGTGGAACAGCAGGTGCTGATATACTAAATTATATGCCACCATTATATAATTACACTATTATAATTTACAGGATTTTTGTACCCGTCATGTCAGAATAAAGGAATAGACCAGAAAAAAACATTTTGAAGATCCCATTTCGTGTTTATTCATTAACAAGCACATCCTTTATGTGGTCTATGGCTATAAGTTACAAGCAAAGGAAGTAAAAGACAACAATATCAATATATATATATATATATATATATATATATATATATATATATATATATATATATATATATATATATATATATCTTTTGCCACCCACCACATCTGCTCTTTACCTTGCCCGGTGCTATCTTTGTGGCTATGTTGCTAAATTACCCAATTTTCCATAATCTAATGCTTTATAATTTATTTTGAAGCTTTCGGTACCTATAGCATTATAGGCTATAGCAGAAATTTTCACCCCGTTCGGGCTGAAAAAATTGGGGTGCATTTGAAATGAGACGAAATTATCTGTCTGTAACAAAAATGCAATTAGTATTATTAATTGTGAAATAAAGCGTTACGCGTAATCTTTTCAAAGAAATATAGGCAAATAGAAGTCAGGTGTAACTAACTGTTTTCATCATAAATCAAATTAAATTATTTATAATAACAATAAAAAAAAATGTAACATATATGTGTACATACAACAATTTTTAATTTTCACTTTTCAATTCCACTCTCCATATGATGTGAAAGATATTATCGATGTGACAGCTTTTTATTTAAATATCATTAATACTTCATATGATGTATGTCCACTTTGTAAGTGAATATGGTTGTAAAAAAAAAAGAGACATATTATTTATTATGGTTCATGTTTTAGATTAAAATTTGTGTTTTACAATTTGTATATCAAATATGTCGTCATTACATTACATTAAGTTTTTTTTTTTTTTTTTTTTTTTTTTTTTTTTAATCTCATACTTGAACGTGTGTGTGAGATCTAGTCTTGACATTTTTTTTAATACTTATAATTTTTTTAAATTCATTTAACATTATTTGATTAATAACTATGTTCTTATACGTACACATTTTTTAATTGCGTTCTCTTAAAGGCATAGACAATAAGAAAACATAAGCATTTATATCACAAAACACTTGATGGGACTTACATAATTAACATTGTAGCTTTCAGTTTCATATAGGTTTTATTATAAAAGCAAGTATACAAAAACACATAAATGAGATCAGATACATTCATATCTTTGTTCTCCTCTCAACCTGATCTAAAATAAGAAATATATTTATATATAACTTACATACTAAAATACATAAATTATAGCTTATAATACTAAATACATAAAATTAATCTGTAGCAGTGATCAGAAAATTGCAACTTATGCAACCCGCACAACATTTTTATTTTTTGTTTTACTAATTTTTGCCTGTTTCTGACGTCACAAATAAAAATATGCATGCAAATTGCATATTTTATATGTTTTCACTCTCTTGTGGGACCACATTCACATTCTGGTAAAAATTGTCATCAGTTTTGGATTTTCTGTTTAATCATACAAAATAATTTTTTTTTCTTGTTGTTTATGGTTTTAATATTTAAATACTTAAAATTATGTGCATATAATTAATGTTAGATGCAGAACTCCTGAATCATGTGATCTTACTATAGCTTGAAAATATACAGTGAGAATATGAAAGGCATACAATAACTTACTTTTTTATCATTTTAACAATTGACATATCTTTTTAACTTATTGTTCATAAATTAGACATGAACACTTTGATTTTGTATTTATTTTATTTTGATGGTTTAGTAATCACTAATCTGACGTCATGATATTTTGAATTCATAACTTGACTCTGATTGGCTGATTAGGCAGGGGGAACGGCATGAAAACAGCTGGAACATTTTTAAACGTCAGTCAGATAAGTGCATAATTAAACCGTTAAAGAGAAAGTTCAGGGGTTACAACATGACGCACAGTATTCGGGAGGTGCATGATCCATGTGATTGCAACGACCAGCCTGCCTAGATGTTTCCATGGTTTCTCTAGGCTGTCATGGCGAATGCCGGACTGTGTACTTAGGCCGTGGCCGGCTCGAGTGTGCTTTTCCATTAATTGGAAAGTCCTTACCTGTCGATAAGACAATGTCTTGACTGGGACTGGGATTGGTGTATAGCACGATAACACAATATGGCAAGCAAGCAATTCTTCAATGTTAGATAATGAGAAGAACTGTTAATAAACTCACATATGATGACCCACGGCTCTTCCTTAGCCCCATGGTAGCCCCTTAAACTTGCGCTCATCCTGCGAGATACGCAACCCTCTACAACATTTTCTATGATAGTAAAGCCGTAAATATGATGAATACGGGAAAGGTTGCATATCTCGCAGGATGATCACGGGGTTGCGGGGCTATGGAAGGGCTTTGAGTCATCATGAGGGAGTTTATTAACAGTTCTTCTCATTATCTAACATCGAAGAAGCCATGTTGTAACCCCTGAAAATGGTTGAAAATGAAAAATAAATACAAAATCAACATGTGCATGTCTATTGTGTAGATGATGATAAAAAAAAGTAAGTATGCCTTTAAACAAAATTCAATTTATACCAAAATCACTTAATTTTGTATATAATGTAAATATATACAAGGAATAAATATATATAATATTGTATATAATGTAAATTTCATGACAGATATAATTATTGATTATACATGAGAATGTGTATGTATGAGAGAAAATTTTAAGGTTGTATACGTTCTTATTTTAAATCAAATATTTGTAAATATAATTGTTTGTTCTTCTGCAAAATTACCTGTCATGTATATTTTCAAACTTTTCTCTTTACAAAATGATATCAAAAGCAACAGTGAAAAGAACATTTTTGCAATGAATGTCTTATATATCTGACAAGAGCAGAAATAACTACTTTTTCATGATAAAATGGGTTTTGTGAACCCTTTTTTTTATATTACTGCATGGTTATATATACATAGCGTATATACGCACAGTACCGTATGCTATGCAAACATTGAAATTATGAGTATCACGCTACATAATATACACTTTAAAATATTTAATTAACCAGCAACACATTAAAACATATATTTATTATAATAAATCCGCATTAAAGCCCTTGTCAACTTACTTTTTTATGATTTAGAATACTAGACTGATAATTAACATACCTTAACATCCATGAATTAGACACCACTACGTTGATTTTGTAGTTATTTTCGTTTATTTTCCTTTTTGCAGTTATATCACGTATCTGACGTCACAATGTACCGACGCCAATCACAGTCACCGCTCTGGTCACGTGATAAATTTAATCCCCTCCCTCAAGTTCTTTACCCCTATCACGGCCCCATCGGTACATTGTGACGTCAGATACGTGATATAACCGCAAAAAGGAAAAAAAAATAATAAATACAAAACCAACGTGATGGTGTCTAATTCATGGATATTAAGGTATGGTATGGTTTAGTATTCTAAATGATAAAAAAAGTAAGTTGACAAGGGCTTTAAACAATATATACAGAAACTTTATAAATGGTGTCAAATAATACATATTGTACCGCATATAAAAAATAATTCATGTTATGCTATATTTCACATAATAAAGTCACTGTAAAACAAAATACAGATAATTATATAACAAAATACTCCTAAAAATCAGTACTTTTTTGCAGCAAAAAAAAAAAAAATCAAATATTCCAATATTTTATTTTCAAAATGTGATGGAAAAATCTAGATGTTAACATTTTTTTTATGAATAGGAACTTTTCAAAGAGAATATTAATTTTCAGTAAACATAAAATGTATGTCATATCGCAATCAAGGGTTCGTTCTAGATGTTCAAAGTTCCTTGTGTAACTAACCTCAGATATTTCCTTTTTGTGATAAGAAGTGGAAGAAAAGAAAAAGGAAAAGATGTGACTTTCATGTGGTTGCGTGGTTTCTTTGTTAGTACTGTGTGTCTGACTGATGACAGATAGATTCTCATTGAGTCACAATCAATACTTGCTTCTCGCGGCTCCGCGAGGTCCCCGCAACTCCCTGGACCACCTCCTTTCACCACCTCTTTTATTTCTCTTCAACAAGATTATTTGTCATAGTAAATCATACTCATATAACTTTTTTTTTTATAAAACTATATGAAATATTTTCTTCTTTGTTGTTATCAAAAAACTATATATATAAAAAACTATTTAACTTTTTCATGATCTTGAAGACATCTGTGGTATTATTTTAATACTTAAATTTATAGTTGATAAATAAGTTACCGTTTCGCCCAGAAAGTTGGGAGTTTATATCTTCAGGAGGAGCCTCGAATAGACAAATTGTTTTTGACGCAGGGTGCGACTTGTGCTCATACATATTGATTACTGTGCATGTGACACTTGTCCCATTCGGAGCAAGAAAGTGTGCTCCGTAATAAAAACATCAATCAATCAATCAATCAATCAATCAATCAATCAATCAATCAATCAATCAATCAATCAATCAATCAATCAATCAATCAATCAATCAATCAATATACCAATCAATCAATCATTTTAACAATCAATCAACTTTAATTAAAGTTCGCAGACTTTCTTTGTCTTTTTTTTTTAATTCCAATTTGCATATTCAAACTATATTTATTGTAATTTTATAATCTAATAATAAAAGTCTTCGTAAAAACCTTGATGAACGAAATCACATCAAAACTAAAATGTTAAGTTTTTTTTTTTTTTTTTTTTTTTTTTACAATCCAATCGTGATTGCTTTTATCTGCATGATTGTAATTCCAGTTTTTTTTCCTTTTATTTACAAAATTATCTACCATGTATAACAAAAGTTCTTTTTGCCATTAAGCACTGAAAATTGTGAGTTAGCTCGTCGCAATAAGTCCATCCACATAAAATTTTAGTTTGTTTATTTTAGTACCTTTTTTTCCTGGTGGTTAAATATCTCTTTAAAAACATCTCGCACCACAAAAACATTATTCAATCATGATTTAATTACAACCGAACCATACTGAACTAAAAAATTCCAAATATTTCAAATTGCGCATGTATTTTATTTTTATTGATAAATTCCTTACTCCAAATATTTATAACTTGACAAAGGAAGAGAAGAAAGGAAATTGAACGACATTGTAAATCTGAAGAACTTTAATTAATAATTTATTTCTGTGTTTACACTTGCTTGCATATTTGCATTTATTTATTTATTTATTTATTTATTTATTTATTTATTTATTTATTTATTTATCATTATTTCTTGTAACTGTAATTTCCGCTGCACTGCTGTTGACATTTTAAAATAAAATTCTTGATTAATTGTGTCAGGAAATCCTGTGTAATTATGTAAAAATGAAAGAAGAATATAAAATTGTAATTTATATTCTCATGAATTAAAAGAGAGAGATGAGAGAGAGAGAGAGAGAGAGAGAGAGAGAGAGAGAGAGAGAGAGGAACAGAAGAGTACGTGTTATGATATAAAGCACATTCTCTAAACATTTATATAAATAAATAGGTCATCCGTTTTCAGATAATAAAAATAGAAATAAACAGAATGATCATTATAATGTAAAAAAAAAAAAGACTGCGAGCTGCATTAATTATTATTCTGAAGAAGAGAGATGCTCATATATATTTTTTTTTTTTGCTTCTCTTTTTCTCTCATACATTAAATATATACCCCCATGTCTATCTTGCCACTAAAATTATTCTAAAATTTACACCCAACGTTGAACAAACGCTGACGCTAAAGCCGCAAAGTGTGAAATGAAACTCTAATCCAATACCGTGCCTGCCTGCCTGCCTGCCTGCCTGCTTGCCTCACTGGCTGCTTACACCCGACAGCAATAACTCTCCTTTTTTTAGGCTTTTTAACTTCGCACTTTTTTTGTTATTTTTTTTTAAAAAGACCTCAAGTTTAAAGGGATAGTTTATAGATATCTTTAAGTGCTTTCTTATTTAGTTTAAAAATAGAAAAATATTGAAACCAACTTAATATGGAAAGAAAATTATATTATATAAATGCAAATAAAATATAAATTTTAAGTTGAAAAATAATAATACTCTTTTATTAAGGCGCATACAGGGCTATTTCAGCCATATTACATGAGCCTTGGCCATAAATTGAGCCAATAATATCACAATAAAAAGATACATTACAATATGCAAGAAAATTAAACCATTTGGGGTAGCGCAAAAACAGCGCATCATATCTTGCTTACTGGACATAACTTATTTGACACACATTATTTGAAAAATGTCATATTCTTAAACATTTAAAAGAAAATTATTTTCACCAATACCGGAAACACACGTTATTCTTAAGCAGCCCCAAATAACAATTAATAATAATAATAATGCGATTGATTCTATGCGTTAATTTTAGTTAACCTAATTGTGTTTAATCGAACATTTAAAAATGCGAATTTTTATGAAAATCATTACACTCAAATCTGTATGATGGGAAATGGAAATCTATCCGATAAAAAAACCTTTAAAACTTTGAAGCTGTTAAATTTGTTTTATCTTTTTGAAATTCCTCTTATCTATACCTTACTACCTTTATATTTTTTATAATTATTCATACGATGTATAATTTATTATGTTATTGCCCGATGAAGAATTATTTAATTTAAATTTTACTACTTTTTTTTTTTACTAGTTTTTGTTGGATGATGCATAATTTAAATTTTATTCAAAACTCCCTGAACAGTAATTTGCATTTCCTTATCAAGACATCTCAAGTAATCAAAATTTAAATGACATAAAAGTAAATAAAGTAATACCTCTTGGACCCCATGTTGTTGAAGTTATCAAGATCAACCTTTCTTTTGACTTTCAGTTTAATTATTTATGTTAGCCATATATACCGTTATCAAATTTGTAATATAATATACAGTACAGCAAGTGTATACGGTACATAACTTAAAAAGCTATAAATTTTTAAGTTAACAAAGTTTTTGATCAATTAATTTAACAGTAACAAAAAAAATTTTGAAATAAAAATATCAAATTGAAAATTTATTAAAATTGATAAAGTAAAATTACAAATTTACACTTTATACTTCAAACTTTTCAATTCTTTTTATTTATTTATGTGTTAAATATATATTTAATGTTGGAAATATATATGAAATTTTAATGCAAAAGTTGAAGTGAAGTGATTACGAGCGGTCAGTAAACCACTCTTCTCTCTGCAGAATAATATTTCAAAGTAAAAACTTTTAACTCATCAAACATACACACACACACATCCACACACACACACACACACACACACACACACACACACACACACACACACACACACACACACACACACACACACACACCACACACACACACACACAAGGTAAAATAAAAACCTTGCTTGCCTGTCTACTTTTGCTAAATTAATAAAAAATGTAAAACTGTAAGCAATGAGGATATGAATTTCAAATAAGGTCAGTAACACCAACTGAACTCCGTCCTACTCACTACTGTAACAAATTTCATATACAACGAGAGACACACAGAGAAAAAAAAGAGAGAATAATATTATGATCTTTTCAAATATTTTTGTATGATAGCCAAAAAAAAAAAAGAAAAAAAAAAGCTACATGGTATTCAATGGAGAAAAAAAAATCTTTGAATGATATTTTTCATATGAAAGAATTTTTTTATGTGAATTACATGTTTATATTTACTTCGTGTTCTTCAAACACACAAGTTATTTTTATCGACCTTGTTCTTCCATATCAAACGTTAGATTGGCAACAGTTAAGAGAGAATAAAAAAAAAGTATTTTAACTTTTTCTAATTATAAAATCTAATTTAGGTTATGTAAATATGAATATATAAATTAAACTTTTGCCAAATAAAATAGTTTTAGTTATGTAGAGTATATTTTAAAGGGGAAGATGTCCATGTAGCTAAATGTGGTTTTGACATAAAAGTCGTGTAATGTGTGCAATACATGTTTTTATTTACGTTACAATAAAATAAACAAACAAACAAGCAAATAAATAAATGAATAAATAAATAAATAAATAAATAAATAAATAAATAAATAAATAAATAAATAAATAAATAAATAAATAAATAAATAAATAAATAAATAAATAAATAAATAAATAAATAAATAAATAAACAAATAAATAAATAAATGCATCAATAATGAATGAATGAACGAACGAACGAACGAACGAACGAACGAACGAACGAACGAACGAACGAACGAACGAACGAACGAACGAACGAACGAACGAACGAACGAACGAACGAACGAACGAACGAACGAACGAACGAACGAACGAACGAACGAACGAACGAACGAACGAACGAACGAACGAACGAACGAACGAACGAACGAACGAACGAACGAACGAACGAACGAACGAACGAACGAACGAACGAACGAACGAACGAACGAACGAACGAACGAACGAACGAACGAACGAACGAACGAACGAACGAACGAACAAACAAGCAAGCAAGCAAGCAAGCAAACAAATAAATAAATAAAAGTTACGTTCACTTTTTCTTTGTAAATAATTTTTTAATTAGAATTATTAAAAAACATATTTTACAAATGTTGATAACGTTTCTAATTTTTTATAATAATGTTGTAAAATATTAACATAACGAGGTGTGAAAATTTGAATGAAAGTAATATTCATGAGCAAAAAAAGATTGTTATGATAAAAAAAAAAGTTAAACATTTTAATACGAATCGTGCGTGTCACTAGAAATAACATAAACATGAAATCAAAACAGCGACCGTTTACTGAATTCATGTCTCATATCATATAAGGTTGATTTGTATCTCTTAGTAATATTTGTTGAGAAAAATCGATTCTACATATTCTAGTAAAAAACACCAGAGTATATAATGTGCTTTGAAATAAAAAAAGATTGATATAAAGACCACTTAGCATGAGGAATCAATTTTGGTTAGCGCGCGGTTTTCCAGACATGAATTATATATTTTACAAAAAAAAAGAACAAAAAGCAATAACCAATGATCGGAAGAGGATGATTGGGAAAATATATTTTACATTGGAGAACAGCTCGTAAAACGTTTTTTAAAGTTCCGTTTGCCCATTATTAAATAAATGGAGAGTACAAAATTCTCACTCTAATATACGTACAGTTTCGATCAAATGAATAGTTACCATTTAAACTCGATGTTTTTTACCGCGTTAAATTTCGTTCAATTTTGCAACCTTGTTTATGATTATTCCTTGAACTCTATATTCTCAATCACATCTATATTCAAATTCATTGAGTCTATATATTGTAATAGTTGACAAAGACACCACAACAAGTCACCTGTGATGCACTCAGGTAGACAATCTGGCGGGTAAATATTTTGCTAGCTTGCTTGCTCATTCTCTCTCTCTCTCTCTCTCTCTCTCTCTCTCTCTCTCTCTCTCTCTCTCTCTTGTGAGAAATGCTTTCAAGTATTTGTTTGATAACAAGTTTCGAACTATTTTCTTACCAAATTGCTGTCATTACAAATCATATTGATATAAATGATAAAAAAAAAACTTAATTTTAATCTCTTAATCGGGCAAATCGGTAAGTCAGCAGTTATTTTGAAACATAAAAAAAACATTAAATGCATTTCTTAGAAGAGAGAGAGAGAGAGAGAGAGAGAGAGAGAGAGAGAGAGAGAGAGAGAGAGAGAGAGAGAGAGAGAGAGAGAGAGAGAGAGAGAGAGAGAGAGAGAGAGAGAGAGAGAGAGAGAGAGAGAGAGAGAGAGAGAGAGAGAGAGAGAGAGAGAGAGAGAGAGAGAATGAGCAAGCAAGCTAGCAAAATATTTACCCGCCAGATTGTCTACCTGAGTGCATCACAGGTGACTTCTTGTGGTGTATTTGTCAACTATTACAATATATAGACTCAATGAATTTGAATATAGATGTGATTGAGAATATAGAGTTCAATGAATAATCATAAACAAGGTTGCAAAATTGAACAAAATTTAACGCGGTAAAAAACATCGAGTTTAAATGGTAACTATTCATTTGATCGAAACTGTACAGTATAAAATGGAGTAAAGGAAGAAAATTATGGATATAAATCTTTTGCACCAGCAGCAACGAAATATAATATAGAAGCGGAGTAATGAAGTATTTTAACAAAATATAACCAAATGAAGAAAGATAATAGTTGCAAAGTTTCTTGTCATGCCAGATTTATAATTTATGTTATATGTATAGTGTAGAATAATGTTTCAAGAAGTTATAAACTTAAAATAGAAATGCAAAATTAGAAGGAAAAAAATCATAATTAAAACCTAAAAATACTGTTAAAATTTTATGCTGGGTTAAATTAATATATTTTTATAGAAATAATAAAATATAAAAATTAAATAATTGGAAGATAAAAATTGTCATTTTTTTAGAGCATGAGGTTTATTAAATTACCCCCCCCCCCAGGGTCGGCCTGGGAGGAAAAGGCCCGGTCCGCGAGATTACAAAAGGGCCCGCGAACGAAGGGGGGGGGGGGGGTGTTGGAGACGAGGTCCCCCAAAGCAGCGCCGCAGGCGAAGAAATTTTGAGATTTTTATGACATGCACACTACAAATAAAATTATTATAATGTTTTTAAAGGAGCTAATTGACCACTAGAGTTTGCTAAGGGTGCAATTTTTTTAAAAATTAAAAGCGAAAAGAGTTTTTTAAGATTGGATGTAATTTCTTGTCGTCTTTTGAAAGAAAAAGAAAATTTATTAGTCTGAAATTGTCCTTTTAATTTATTTCTTTTTCTTCTTCATTTTTTTTTAATTGGTGTTATAGGCACCGCAAGGGCCCGCGCCCGGGGGTGCCCGGTCCGCAATCGCGGACTAGTGGATCTGGCCAGGCTTACCCTGCCCCCCCCTAATTTTTATTATTATTATTGTGTAATTCAGCTTTCAAAGATTAAATCAATATGTATTTGTTCCATTGTTCATAGATGTGGCATGTTATATTATATTGAGTCTAATGCAAAAATAACTTTAGTAAAATTCTCTCCTATCACTCTGCTATATACGCTAAAAGCTATAGTATACACACCCACAATGTGAGGAAAAAAAATTAAAAAGCTTTTTTTGATGAATAAGAAAAAAAAATCTTTTGTAGGAAAAAAATTATATTTTATGACTAATGGATTCGATTATCTGTAAAATATTTTCTCAAGTGCACATTCATAAGAGCTTTTAATTAACTATGCACGCCATTTTCCTGCACTTCACACACAAGCCACTTCTCTCTCTCTCTCTCTCTCTCTCTCTCTCTCTCTCTCTCTCTCTCTCTCTCTCTCTCTCTCTCTCTCTCTCTGACGCGGTTTCAACGTAATGTATTTCTAAGTAAAAAAAAAAATTCTTTGTTCTGGAAAAAAAAGGAACACATGATACGCTTTTCCATTATCATCACAAAATACAAAGAAACTTTTTTTTTTATTTATTTCTGCTGAAACTTGCTGTAGGCTCTAAGTTTTGCATGCTTCTTCCCAATCCAATCGGATTGTGTTTTGTTTGTTTTGTATATCCACGTCTAACGCACTCACGATGTTCGATTGTTTGTATTTGCAAAGCTGGTAAAAGAGAAAAAAAATATATACATTTTTTTATTTCAAAATAATGTATATTTATATAAAAAAACAACTTTGTTTTATAAAGTTTAGAAACGAGAGATATATTATACAACAATATTGTTTTGTAAAAGTAAATAAAAAAGATAATAACTTAGCAAGTAATATAAAAAAAATAATAAATATATCTTACAAAAACAATAAGGTTGTGGGAAGAAAATTAATTTTAAATTTTTTCAAACAGAAGAAAATAAAAAAAACTTTTTATTCTTTGTTAAGCTACCAAATTTTTTTTCAAACCTTAATTGAATTATTTTTTTAATTATATATCAAAGAGAAAATTTAAAACTGAATATTAATAATATAGCATTTTAATATTTATGCTCCTCAATTTTGTAATAAATTATACAAAAATAAGAAGAATTTACGATACAAGAGAAATATATAAATTTACATGAAGTCTGTAAAACTTTATATGCCGCAAAAAAACTACCACGTATGGCTGGATTTTTTTTCTTGCTTTTTTCATATAAAAATAGTAAATAGTGTAGTTTATACTGTACAGAAATAATAATTTTCAATACAATTTAAATAATCAATTGAAGCTTTTAAACTGGAGCTTAAATTATTATGTTCTATACAAGTGTAGTACAATAAAAATAATAATAATATCACAAGTAAAAGTAAAGTACCAAATGTCTAATAAATGTAATAAATAAATAATAAGAAATTGTAAGAAAGAGCAATTAGGTCCAGAGTGAAACAAAAACAAAACAAAACAAAAAGTGGATTTTTACTTCCTTTTTTTTTTTTTTGTGTGTGTGTTTTTCTTATTAATACGTAAGAGATAATTTCATTATATATATATATATATATATATATATATATATATATATATTATATATAATAGCCCCCACTTTCACTATATTTATTCAACGCACAGTGGCCATGATGATGCAGTTTCTAGCCCACTTATTGTATTTTACTTTAGTAATAATTTAATAATATAATGTGGACCGAGTTGCTCTTAAACTTAAAATTCTGAAATGGTCTCATTTTTCAATTTAAATGTACACTAAATATCAATAAATAAGAAAATTAACTCTAAGAAATCAATAACAGTAACAAATTAATGCAAGTTATTAATAACTATACAATAATAATTAAAAAATGACGATTGATTGAGGTATTGTTGGAAAAAACATATGATCAAATATTACAGTAGTGGGGAAAAAAGTCTAAAAAAAATAGGCGTTTGCAAAACTTTTAAAATGCATATTAATAGATAGACAGGGAAAAAATATGCACATGCTTAACCCAAATCAGTGCCTTGAAAAGCCTTTCATTTTTAGCTTCTTTTTTTTTAATTGTGTTTAAAAATCAATAGAAAATTTCCAAATTTCTATCGACCAAATATTCAACGACTCCATGACAAAGTTTCGGTTTTATATATATATATATATATATAAAGTTGTAACTTTTAAGGTTAAAAAATATTTAGTATATGATTTTTTTACTATAAGTTAGAGCACATTTTTAACATTATATTACAAGCTAATTGAATAAAAATGCAGTAGTTGTACTATGTATAGTAGTGCTTCTTATATGCGTACGTGTATCCTGTTGATTATGCAACCGGTGCGACCATGCTAGCTGTGAGCCGCTTAAAGAGACTGTAGAGAAGCTTTCCTATGGCGGTAATTGAAATGACATATAATTAATGCGCACAGTATCGACAACGTGACGACACTTACTAACTAAATCACATCCATACAACTTAAGCTTCTTCAATGTGTAAACTTATTAAATTTTCATAGCGCTGGGAATATCAATCTCATGTTTATTGAAACTTAGAAATAATTTACATAATTTTATATACAAACAACAACAAACAAAATTATCTTCATTTTTATTTAAATTTATGAAAACTTTTTGTTTATTTATATTGTATAATATAATTGATATCGTGTATACTTTTAACTACAATGTTTTGAAAGAGAATATTTTATATTATTTCAACTATAATATAACTTATTTTTATGGTTACATAATAATCTATATTATTATCTTGTAAATTCATCTAAAATTTATAATTTTTGTTTACTTATTTCTCATATTACAATTAAAATTACGCTACAATAAAACATGCAATTGTTTATGGATCTTGAAAAAGTTGTTGTTAACTACTATTTGGGGAAAAATAATATATATGGGAAAAAACTTTTTTTTTTTTTTTTTGTCTTACCTTCCATAAGACTGGGCTTTCACTCGCTGCTTGACTTGACGATAAAATAACACATAACACCAATTGTCACTTTTATATAAATTAATATAAATTAATTACACTTCACAGTCTTTAAAATAGTTGTGTATATTATATATATATATATATATATATATATATATATATATATATATATATATATATATATATATATATATATATATATATATATATATATATATATAACTATGTAATTTACACACAAATTGTAATGTGAATGCAGTATTTTATATTTCTACATACTCCATCTAAAGCGTTACAATTTGTATGTAAAAAAAAACATATCAGATATGTTTTTATTTACGTTTTTTTTTTTTTATTATTAAAAACAACAACTGTGAATTGATTGTTTTTATTAATTTATTTGTAAGTGTCAATTTCTGTTTTATGTTATTTTATCGTCACGTCAAGGAACGAGTGACAGCCCAGTATCTTATAGAAGGTAAGACAAAAATGAATTTTTATCATTATGTCACCCCACTTGATATTCAAGTTTTCAAGCATATATATATATATATATACATATATATATATATATATATATAAAAACTGTTGTTGATATAAACAGTAATTTGCGAGTAATTTTTCAGAAAAAGAACCTTGATGCTTTAAAAGAACTTTATAACAATATAAAATGTTAGTCAGAGGACCAATAATTGTTAAACTCTATTTTGTCTTAAAATAAAAACAAACTATTATTATAATACTATACAATGTTAAGTAATCTTTTAAATTTAAAAAAAAGAAGCTAAGTTTTTTTTTTTTTTTAGATTTAATGTAAGTACTTAGATTATTAGATATAACAATTTAATTAACACTTTCATGACTAATATAAATCATATGCACGACAAATAATTACATAGAGTATACAATAAATATATGTGGGACACATGTGGTTCCTTTCTTATTGTTATAACTTGCAAGCTCGTAATTCTTTACAACAGTACTTACACCGAATTGCTTTATTTATTGTCGTCTTATTTCTTATGTTCTTTTCTTTTTTTCTTTTCTTATGTCTTGAGAGAGGAAAAAAAAAGCCGTTTTATTTTTATTTATTAAGAATATTTTAAACTTGTGCTAAAAGTTTAAAAATAAATTTACTGCTGAATAAATTTTTATTGTTTTAATGTTAAAAGTGCAGAAGAAAGAGAACCAGATAGAGAGAGAGAGAATACAAAAAGTTATGTGTTATCCATCTCCTATTGAATGAAAAAGAAACTTATGAATAAAAGGCCAACTTTTTGAACTTTTTACTTTCTTTAACAAAACATAAAACTTGCAGCAGGTGAATAATGGCAAATTCATTTGTATAAAAGTGAAATAAGAATGTACTTTTCATAACAAAATGCATGTTATAAAATACCAAAGTTAGAATATATATATATATATATATATATATATATATATATATATATATATATATATATATATATATATATATATATATATATTATACCATTATACCTTTTCTAACTTTGGTATTTGATATAATATATATATATATATATATATATATATATATATATATATATATATATATATATATATATATAAATTCTTATTACCGTAAAACAAAAAAAAAAAGGCTCTGTATATCGTAAAGCTAGAGTTCGATATTTTGTTTTTGTTATATTGCATATTTATGGCTGCTATGTACAGTACATCATATAATGTCCCATGACACTAGCTGCTATTGATAAAATAAAATATTTTCTAGTTTGGAATGAAAATAAAACTTGTGTGTCATGTCATAACAATAATAATTCAAATACTAAATTTTAGACAAAAGCTATGCGATAATAATAATAATGATGATGAAGAGATGAACTTTCAAAGTCAATAATTAGATTCTAAATTTTGAAATGTACACATAATCAATATAAAAAACTACATTGATCATGTATTTGAACATGCAAAATATTATACAGTTTTTTGGTATTTTGTGTGTGTAAAAACTTGGCTTATAAGTCACTTAGGCGAGGTGATAAAATAGTATTTCATAATAAAAATTTACGCTTAGACTTTAAAAATACTGTACAAAATTCATTGGTATTAGTAAAGTATAAACGTCATTTTTTAATTTTTATTTATTACTTTTTGCAGTAATTTCTAAAGCTTTTTTCTGTCTTATTTGATCTAATGTGTTATACTGTCGTATAAAATAAATACTCACAATTTTTTTGTTAATATTTATTATGTTAGTAATTTTTTGGAAAATTTATCTTTTTTTTTTCATTTAAAAGGTGGCTATACTCCTTATTTTACGTGATAAAACGTGTTAAAATTTTAAATTCGCCAGTTAATTTATTCAGTTCTATTGTAGATTTTACTTCTAATAATATAAAGTAGTGATTTTATCTGAAGCGAATAAAGGCGACCTCATTAATATTGCTTACAATACTTGATTCCAAACAATACCAATAGTTAACATTCAATATGCAATGTATTTTTGGAGCAAGAATCAAATCTATATTTTGTAGTGGTAATCATTTGACAATAATTTAAATCACACCTACAAAGTTATATAGAAAGTTAGTAAAAAATAAAACGGTCACAATTTAGTTCATTGTGAATTGTGAACTATTGTTTTGATGTCAATTCATATTTTATAATTTTTCACGTATTTCACATACTCTTATTATACTGATTTTTGTGATATTTACAAATCGGTTGCAGTAACCTCTTAAAGGAATAGAACACATAGTACAAAAAAACAGGTCTAGTATCCTAACATACCTAAATATCAACGTTAATTTGACCGGATTCATTGGTTTCTAATTTATTTACCATTTACAAAATGTCAGCTCCATGTTTATGACGCCACAGCTTGCCTGTTTCCGCGCGCGTGGACTAGTAAGCTGTGACGTCATAAACATGCAGTTGTCATTTTGTGAATGTAAAATAAATTAGAAATCAATGACTATGGCCAAATCAACGTAGATATTTATGTATGGTAGGATACTAGACATGTTGTTTGTTCGAAGTGTTCTATGCCTTTAAAGAACAAATAAACTAACAACAACAACGGCTTATTAGTATAATGGTGAAGTTAATATTAGGCAAATTTGGTTCTCATAAAAACAAATGCATCCAGAGTGAGTGAAATGACAAGATTGATTGAAAGAGTTATATTAGACTCTCTGAAAATGCCATATATCCCGATAGTTTATTGACATGCATAGTCAAACGTATGTTCTGTACAGTACGTACGTCAAACGTGATTTTTAAAATTAAATTTCTCAGAAATGACATTTTTTCCAATGTTTTTTTTTCTTTGTCCAATTAAGTCTTTGGTAATTGTGATGAAATGATAAAATAGTGTGAAGTATATGAATCTCAAATATAATTAATTTTCAAATATTTTAATAGTTCAAAAGTTGTAATTAATCTTTGATATATATTTATGTAATATAATAAAATTGTAGAGAGGTTTTGATTAGGTATAGTTTACACATGTAATTTTGTGTTTGATAGACGGCTTAGTAGTGTGGCTGTCTATCACAACGTTGAGCGATGATTAAAGAGATATTTATCTCTGACACCTCAGCAAACACTAATTACTCTCTAATTATAGACCACCAGCCGCAAATTTTAACGTTGAAAATTTTATAATATCATGGTGACATATATAAAAAAAAAATGATGAGATTTTGTGTTAAAAAAAGTATGAGAAAAAGTTAAGGTTCACTGCTCTAGACCTATGATTTCTCCCCGTGGTTTTATTAAAATGCAAGTGATGTTGGTGTCTAACCCCATTCACTCCCTCCACCCCCACATTATCACGCGACATGTAACCTCCCCCACGTCTGATAATTTTACCCTTTCTCTCGTGAGCGATCAATAAAAAAAATGTAGTAGTAAACCTATCATTGAAAGAATTTTAATCATAAATTTTTGGATTTGATATAAATACATATTAAAATGTGATAATAAATTTTAATAAGTTGGCATAATATTATATTTCAAAAATTAAATCTATCAAGGGTATGGTTTATTTTTAAAACATATTTAATTAATAAGACATGATTAATGAGATTGCATTTTATTATTTAAGTAATGATGAAAAATAATAATAATAATAAAAACAAAGAGGGGGTGTAATATTTCAGTATTTGACGGTACTTTTATCAGATGAATCAATCTTAAAATCGTGAAACTCCGGAATTCGTCGTGTTTTCCCGGTTATGAAACTTTTGCAGCCATCTAGCGAGCGTTGCACACCGTTTTGTTCGTTCTCCACTTGGCGAGGGTTATACCCCCAAGTACAGCAAGCTAGCTAGCACATAAGCAAGCAAGCAAGCAAGCCAGGCAAGCAAAAGCAAGCAGCCGGCAAGCGAACAAGCGTCAGAGAGTCTGCGTGAAGCTGCGGCACCCAAAAACTTGACGAGAACAGAAAAATATTGAGTCGAGGGTGTCACACCGCCCTGAGTGGATGTGCAAGTGTGTAATTTTAACCTCCCTCGTGGGTTGACAAAAACTTTTAACCTCCAAATCACAGACAAATTATCATAATAAACAATTATATTTATTAAAAACATGACTTATTAGGCTGTGTTAATTGAATTTCTGTGATGACAACAAAATCTTATTAAACCAATTAATAATATTTGGGTTTTAAATTGAGATTGATATTACAAAAGAACAATGACTGAAAATTCTGGTTCACGTTTTGTCACCGAGAAGGTGGCAGAAGAGGGTGGAGGAGGTGGAAGTGCGGGGGGTGGTAGCCCTAACAATGTAAATCGAGGGGCTGCCCAACAATCAGCCCCTGTACCCGATGGAGAAGTTTCACCACGAGGTAGGTTTAATTTAAATTTTATTTACAATAAAGTAAAAAATATCATTATAAAATATATAAAAATGAACCTTAAGTATTTGAGTTCATGCTTGACGTAAAGTATAATCAATGCAGAGTGTCTGGATAGGCGTGACTTTTGCCCGGGTTATATTATACTATGATTTTATTTTCAAAGTCACACGCGATTTTAAACTTAATCATTTTTTTCAAAAAAAGCATATTGATGCTCTATTATAGTGTTATGTCTACACACTTTGGAGTAATTAATCAAATTATACGAAGTCAGTAGTTTAAGTCTATAAATGATACGGTTAGAAAGACACTGCATGGGGGATTGATTTCTGGAAATACAATAGCTCTAAAAGGTTTGTTCTTTAATACAAAAGATAGTTTATATGACACAGCAATAATAAGAATTTTAATTCTTGTATTTTGACCATATCTTTGGATTATTATGATATTCAGAAAAAGCATGCCGCGTGTAATAATTAAAACACGTCTACTTAAAATGTAAAAAAAAAAAAAAAAAAAAAAAAAAAAAAATAGCAGTAATGCTTTAGAACCTCAAGACACAAATAATGAATGCTAACATGTGAGTGTATGTAAAGCTGTACAAAAGTAGGCTATATAATCGGCTTACATTTTTGTCTGTTTTCTTTACATTTTTGTACTATTTTTTTATATAATATATGAAAGAGCATATTCTTTGTTTTAAGGATTAACACTAAATTGTTAGCTTTAAATATTACAGTAACAATACCTGAATTTATTTCATTCAGGAGTTGCGTCTAAAAAAAATATTTCTTAAAAAATTTAATTAATAATTATCAAATAGTGTAATGAAATTTGTTTATTTTGAGAAGCCTAAGAAATCCAAACATCATAATTTTATTTACATTTAATAGTATTGCATTTATAAAATCTATTTTTAGTATAGAAAAAGTCTAAAAATAGAACGCTTTGAAATTTCACATTATCTGATCTTATTTCAAAAGCTCAATTTCTATTTCCTTTAAACGTTTTGTATAAATAAAAAATAAAATTGAGTAGAGATACGAAAGAAGAAGAAAAAGATATCAAGTTTTTATGTTTACGTAATGTTTAGAGAGAGGTTCAGTGAAATGTCCATTTCATGATCTTATATTTATAAATGTGGTTTATATATGTACGGGGCCGCGGGCAAGTTTGATAGTGAGGCTTTGGAGCTCACATACACCGAGCCCCTGCCGACTAGGCCACCCGCTTGTCGCACCTGATTCTCTCTAGCGCTCTTTTACGCTCTCTCTCTCTCTCTCTTTCTATATAGCGCCCAGTAAAAGATGAATAAAATATAAGCTCAAACTTAACCAGAGTACACCAAAGTGTCAAGTTTTCTGCACACACACACGTCTTTGTTTTACTTCAAAAAAAAAAAAAAAAAAAGAAGAAACTTAATGAACTCACGAAAGTTTTATTCTTAAAAAAAAAAAAAAAAAAAAAATGTTGAAACTTTTTTCTTATGTTCTTGTTGAAAAGTTAATAGCATGTAAAATTCATGAAAAAAAAAAGAAGTAAAGTTTAAATATACATGCATGTATTAATATTAATATTACAAGTATTTTTATACAGTATAGTATATTATATAAAATTAAAGTTGTTATAATCTGTAAATACGCTCTCCACTCCATTATCATAGAAATAATTTGAGTTTCTTTAAAAAATAATTGAATTAATAGTTGAATTAAAAAATAATGACAGAATTTTATTGAGATATAGAAACGTAAACGGTTGGCACTGAATATATGTCAAAATAATCTTCATTTGCGTTTTACTATTTTAACGACAATTTATTTAGTAATTTGTAATTTTATATAATAAAAATTTATATAACAAAATACAGTGTAATTTGTTATGTATTCTTGTTAGGCATTTGAATAATAGTGTGCTAAATCAGTTCAATGAAATTCCTCTAATTCTATAGCTATATAATATACTTCTTTTTTAAGTTACACAGTTAAATTAAAATAATGAAAAACAATTTTCTCCAAAAAAAAATTTTATCATTATATAAAATAACATGTTACGTTATTAGATTACAAACTGTAGTTGTTTCTTAAGTACCTGTTTTTAATTAAGATATTCTCATTTTAACCTACATAATTAATAATATTTAAAAACATAATCTTAAACAATACATTAGAATTTTTGACGTGTTTCTTTACAGATTAAATTCATTACCATACATAATATTGCGTGTAATATTTGCATCTTTAACATAATCACGTCCACAAAATTTATATATATATATATATATATATATATATATATATATATATATATATATATATATATATATATATAGTCTTAATTGAATTGTTTTTTGACTAAGATGTCACCTATTACATATAATTTTTTGTAAAGTATTTATTTTGATTCATAACAAAAATGTAATTGTATTAAATGAGTGTAGGAAACAAGGTTGTCACTTTTTATCGTTCTTTGCATGCATGTAAAACTACACGCTATATGTTAAACTGTATAGTGTAAGGGGATAAAAAAAAATATTTTACTCTCGTACATGAAATAGTATTCAAAGTATAATAACAAAACGTCAACGAATGTGGATATACCGGTACAGTGTAATAATATATAATACTATAATATATATATATATATATATATATACACATTATACACACACACATAATATATAACATTGCCAGCTCAGGTGAATCATAGGAAATTGGTATCTTGGGACGTTACATAATTTAACATCAGCGTGATTATTGAATTATTAATGTCAAATATACCGTGAGAGAAAGAGAGAGAGAGAGAGAGAGAGAGAGAGAGAGAGAGAGAGAGAGAAGTAAAAATGAAGATTCTGAAACCGTATAACATATATATGATTAAAAAAAAAAGAATGCCGTGACGTTAATAACCATTGATTTTTTTCTACATTTACTTTTTAATTAATAATTTATATTTTAACGATCTCTCTGAATATAATATATAGACAGAATTGTGTCTTTGACACGAAGCAACAAGATGCTCCCTAAAGTCTAATAATATGTTTTAATATGTCATTATATATATTGTGAAGCGCATAATTTGATACGTATACTGTATATATACACGCATATAATGTATAATGATTTTAAAAGTTAAGTCAAGTTATATATCAATTATTTATATTCATATGTTCAAACTACACCGCTCTTATACATTAAGTGGAAAGAAAGAGTTTGAATTTTTAATCAATTTATAAAATGAAAACGTACTGTTTTATATTTTAGAAGTAAAAACGGAATATTCATTTTCATATACGTAAAATGAATGTGAAGTGGTTAAAAAAAAGAAGTTTGGTATCTCTTATTTTACGATTAAAATGAGAACAGATATGGGGTTATATTTTCATCTCTGCTGTATAAAATAATAGTAGGATTGAAAAATATTGTAAGTCGATAATATTACTACTAATACATAGAAAACTTTAAAAATAGTTCATTTAAAGAAACTGAATAAAATATAGATCAAGAATTTTAACTTATATGACGTATGTAAAAGTAATTGCTACAATTTAAGTTATAGAAAATTGACGTGTCCCATAAGGATTATAAACGATGTTAATTTTCACTTTATATTTAAGACTTTTTTTTCTTCTTCAAAACAGTTTTGGAAATTGCCACAAATCTTCTAAATATTTTATTTTTCACGTAACTTTGTATGAATGTAAGTAAAATTTTGATATAAAGCTCACTTTTGTATACTCGACTCAAAAACCCTCAGTCGATTTAAATCGGGCATGCCTAAAGAATCGCCCATTGTCACATTTGAGGAGAAGGGGGCGGCTGGGCGATACCGTAAAAGGTCGAACGGCAGGTAACTCATGTTTTTTGAGTCGAGTATAGATAGTTCAGTTTTTAGATCTAACTGCACCTTTTTACCAAAAATACACATTATATCACAAAGGTATGTGATAAATAAGTAATTTTAATAAAAATAGCATTTCTATTGAAAAGTAAGTTTAACAATCATTTCTCTACTTGTAGATGGTTACTTTGGCAGAAGTATTATTTTATAGAAGAAAGAAATGAAATAAAATAATTTGAACTTTTGAAATAAACATAATATTTACTTCATTATTTTTTATCAAACGTTAAAAAACTGTGTATAGACCGGTTGCACTCTTATTTAAGAGCCGCAATTTTGTTGGTCTGGAGTACATAGGCCAGCATAGGAAAAACGTCATTTTTATTTTTTTTTTAATAGCAAAAGAAACTTCAAACCTCAATCAAAGCCTTATTTCTAGCTCCTAATAAGCTCGAAGAATATGAGAAAAATTCATTCCGTTGAAATAAACTCTTCTTATGTGTAAAATTAGGAGAAATTATGTTTCCCCCATGCTGGACAATGCAATAGGCACCACAAACATGGTGACAAAGCGCAAGGATGTACAAGGGGTCTATATAGTTCAAATCAAGTAATTTTCTATTAAATTAATTAATTTTTTACCCATATTTTGCATGGGAAAACATCAAGATAGATATATAGTTTCTTTTGTTTTTGTATGAATGTACATTTTCACAGTCACGTAAATGTCTTTTTACTTGTTCTTCTTCTACTAGAGCAGCCAGACTGACTTTATCAAACGCTAGACACAAAGTAAGAAAATACATAAGATTTAGCACTCAACTTGGAACTTGCTTCAACAATATTTGCTTTCTTTTAGTTACAATAAAAAAAATAACATACTTAAAGTGCCTTTTTATATATAATATAAAAAAAGATAACGTTTCAGTATTATTTTCCTCTCTCGTATTATAATTACTTAATAACATTACTTTATTTTTTAATGAATTCTATTATTTTTTATAACTTACAGAAAAATTATTATTACAATTATGCAGTATAATTATTGATTGAATAGAATAGATACTTTTTTATTCACAATTTTTATTAGTTTTAAAATAGATAGTTATCTGAATAAAAAAAAAAATAAAGTTTCATGTAAATTTTTTTATAGCATGTTATAAAATGCTTGAAACAAAATATACTTTTTTTGTTCTGTACTTCAAAAAATAAAAATTACAACTACAACCTGTCTTATCGTCACTGGAAACAAAATGAAGAGAAATTTATTTTTCAAAAACTTGACTAGAAAATTTTGTACCGCAGTGATAGGTTTCACGAGTAATTTACCTTTTCATGTATTGACTTTTGTTCTTTTGCAGTAACCCTTTTTTATTTCTTTTTGTAAAATATATTATTTTTTTTCTTTACATACCTACGTAATATATTACTGCATTGGACTTTTTACTTGGTTTTGTCATAAACATGTATTCATTTCATTTATTTATTACAACTTTGTACACCAAAATAATTACTAGCCTTGCTATATTTAATAGAGCAATTTTGCAGTAAATAAATGAATAAGCATGTGAATGTTAATTAAGTTATTAATTGTTGGAGTTAGGTGAGAATGAGCCTGTACACATATATGCAAGTCTAAATTTCAAAGTTTTTTTTTTTTTTTTTTTTTTTTTGTTATTTTAATTTGATTTTAGTTTTAAGTTCAGTCACATCCACTAGCCTTTGTATAGTGCTGTAATAATTTTCAAAACTGGATAAAGGATTAGAACTTATTCGGATCGAGCAATCCGTTTTTAGCGCAAACAATTTCAACCAGATTTGCATTATAGATTTCAAACGAATCAACAAAATCCGGATCAAAAAAGTAAGAAAATTCAACAAAAACGCTCGGAGAGAGAGAGAGAATTACAAAAAATAATAATAATAAGCTCGGATTAAATCCAGATTTACCCACTTATCTGGATTTTTCATCTAGATTTCTTTTATCCGGATACAAATTTGGATAACATATAATTTTTATTCCAATTTTCAAATATATATTTTTTTTGACAGCTTTATAATATATGATCACATAAGTATGTAGAGCTAGGTGTGACAGGGCTATGATTGCAGCCGAGCTATTTAACTTGAAGTGCGAGGTTATTTGACACTGCATACATTCAAGTGTCTCTTATGAATTCATCATGACATTCTTACACCTATATAGCTTAAATACTCTATAACAGCGTGGAATCGAATGCGGGTCGCCCTCATTTTCAATAAACACTCCATGATTTGTCAAAACCTTTCTGACATTTTTGATTGATAGCATAGTTCTTAATTTTAGAAAATATTATTTTAAAATATAACAGTATAATTAAAATTACGGTACTTATTAATGTATTGTTAGTGAGTTTGAAAAAGTTATTACAATTTACAGTACTATAACTTCAGTCCAAATACAATTTTCAACGTTTTTTTTTTATTTTGTTTCTTGTTCGCACTAAATTTAAATAATTTTCAACGTAAATTAACTTGACGACGTTTTACGTGATAAGAATTCACAACGAAGGGTTTTATTCAAAATGTTAGTTTCTTGCTTCTGTTAACATTCAAATATATAAATTCACAAAAGTCATCTGGAATAAAATAGGTTTAGTAGCTGCTATAGCGTACTAAATTATTTTCCGCATTTCTAAAATTATATTTACTTTAGAAATGTATATAGTTTGTATTAAGATCGAATGTAATCATATGAATCTTAATTACTATATTAAATTTAATTATTCATTATTGATTCATTATCTACAGTATATCGCGTTGTCTGAACCGGTTCCCGTTGGATCACCAAAGTTGAGCAACGTCTAGCGTGGTCAGTACTTGGATGGGTGAAACCGTATAAAGACTGGCGTCGTGGCTGTGCTGGCAGTTTGACCACTGCTTGCTAACGCGAGTGCTGGTCAACTCTTGGTTTTCCGAGAGTCAGTGGTCCGGGTTGCACAGATCTGGTAGTCGATCCCAGAAGAGTGTGATAACGGGTTGAGCCTGAGGTCTGGTAAGCCTCAAATCATACTTTAAAGCCCATACTGAAAAGTTTTAATCCTGGCCCACGCCGAAAGGTATTATGGCGTCATGATACTTACCTTTTTTATTTTTAGACAGAAATTATAATATGATAAATATTTCCTATAGAAACAACATTTTTTAAAAAATTCAAAATTGCGACAGCGCTCAATTATAGTATACATTTATGCATAATAAAATTGTTATTTTGTTATTCATACTAAATTTAAGTTTCATATATACTATATATTATTATGGTCATTTAAACGATACTTAAACTTCGAAATATTTTACGACTATAATAAAAATACTATTTTTAAAATATAAAGTTTGTAAAAATAAACTTACCGTATATATACAAAAGAGAATTTTATAATACTTAATAACGCGTAACTTAATTTAAAACTTGATACCATAATAAATTTATAAAATATTATAATAATTTTCATTAGATTTTGTGAGATAATTTTAGATCAAAGGGAAAAAGAAGAAGGTTTATCATGACATGAGTTTATAATAAACGTAAGTTACTTGTTATGATGTTTATACACATTTTCATTAGAGAATCTCATTACGACGTGTAGTGTATATGGAATAAAATACTGTCTTCCCTCAGGGTATGTGTGTGGGATGATTGACCATATCAAATACTGTGCTTGACATACAGAGAGAGAGAGAGAGAGAGAGAGAGAGAGAGAGAGAGAGAGAGAGAGAGAGAGAGTGAGAGTGAGAGTGAGAGAGAGACAGAGACGGAGAGAGAGACAGAAAAAGAGAGACAGAGACAGAGAGTGTTTGTGAGAGAGAGAGACAGAGACGGAAAAAGAGAGAGAGAGAGAGAGAGAGAGAGACAGAGACGGAGAGAGAGACAGAAAAAGAGAGACAGAGACAGAGATTGTTTGTGAGAGAGAGAGAGATACAGAGACGGAGAGAGAGAGAGAGAGAGAGAGAGAGAGAGAGAGAAGAGAGACAAAGAGAGATATTATTTATTAGAAACTTACTAGAGAAATATGTAGTTTGTGCATGAATGCTGATGTCAATGAGCGATAATTTCAGATATATATAGTGTGAATTTATTTATAATGTGAAAAAGAGAAAAATAAAATTGTGAAAGAGGAAGGGACAGAAAAAGGAAAAAGAGAATGGATGATATAGAGGAAAGGCGTAGAAGAAAGGCTGAGAGAGAGAGAAGAGTAATAAACATAGTAAAAATAATAAAACATATAGATGAGAGAGAAGATATTTTAACAAGTTTTACCTGCTGATGTAACCAACTAGCAAGGGTTAACCAAAACCACATTGTTTAACATAAGGAATTTTAGATCAAATGAAAAGGTAATACAAAATTTACATATATACAATATTACAAGTTGAGATATATATAGAGAGAAGTATACAGTTGATAATTGCTCATTGAGCACAGCTAGAATTATTTGCAGCTTTTAATTTCACTCAGTTGGAATAAAACCTAGGTATATAAATCTTTGAAATCGATATTTTGAAGTCGTAGCCACTTACATTAGGCTTATTATTATTATTGATTATTCATGCAAATATCATTGTCACAGTGCAGTTAAGTTTTCTCTCTCTCTCTCCCGGATATCAGATATATATAAAATGGTGCTGATTATCCATAAAGTAAAAATATAAGTATTAAAACTATATTTATATGTGCATAAAGTTAAATAGAAAAAAAATACTACCCACAGTCTGACTCGCTAATGAGAGCTATTTTTAGATCTGCTTTTTCATTTTAATTATTAGTTTAAGTGCGCACAGGTAAATACCTATATAAACACAAATTACTTGAAAAGTACGAATTCATTATGATTCTTATATAACAAAAAAAATAAGAAAATTTATTACGTAAAACGCTTATATTAACAATTTTTATCCGACATGAAAAATTAATGTAAATTATACCATAAAGTTTTTAAGAATAACACAAGCCGTCGAATATTTATTATAAAAGTGTATTTTTTTTTTCATAAGCTCGCTTAAAAGATGGCATAAAAATGTGATTTTTTTTTATTCACTGTAAAGATAAAGTTAAGCAGTATCAATAAAATTGTTATTTATATTTGTAAGTCAAAGAGACACTATTTTTGAGGCACTTTTGTTCAATTTATGATCATGTGCGTTTTATTTCCATGATAAGGCTAAAGTTTATAGCTTGCAATTTATCACATGAACGTAGACTTGAAAAATAATAAAATAAAACAGTGAACATTTTTTTTTTTCAGATTTTCAAATGCTTAAATTTTTACGTGATGAATGGCTCATTAAGCATTGAGTTCCTAAAGTTATCATATCATCACTTAGCTTTACATTTTTTTCTCTAGTCTCATAAGTTCTGTATTTATCTATATACTTCTTTATTTTAGTCTAAAGAGAATAGGTTTTGAGATAAAATATAATTCTGTGGTCAAATGGAAATATCATATATATTTACAAAATATAAAAATAACTTTAGTATTTTCATAAGGTAATGGGAAAAAAAAATCTCAGAAACAATAGCCATATTTATTTAAGATGCCCACTCATTTAAAGACATGAACAAAAAAACTTGTTTTATGACAGGTAATATCCTAACATACCTGAAAATCAACGTTAATTTAGCCGGAGTCATTGATTTCTAATTTATTTTCCATTCACCAAATGGTATGCGGTTTTGTGACGTCACAGCTCGCTGGTCCACGAGCACGTAAAACAAGCGAGCTGTGACATCATAAAACCGCATCCTATATTTTATGAATGGAAAATACATTAGAAATCAATGACTCCGGCAAAGTTAACGTTGATTTTTAGGTATGTTAAGATATTAGACAAAGTTTTTTTATTCAAGGTGTTCTACGCCTTTAACATAGTAAATGATATGGCATAACGTGAGTGTAACGGGTAATCGGAAGTTGGCCAGTTAGTAAAGCTAAAGGAATAGGGGTTCAAGTTAATTATTTTACGGTATATTATTATTATATATACTATCGTATTCTACCCTTACATATGTTACACTAGTTACCGTAAATGTAATAAATATAGTACTGTATTAAATAGAAATTCATTAAGGACGTAAAAAAAGGAATAGTGAGTTTACTTACTATTCGATAATTTAATCAAGCTATTGGCCTCCCTGGCCCAATTCACTATAATTTACATGCTCGTGGCTGCAAAATCGGAAGATTTAGCCAACCTTACCAAAACAAAAGAATATAAGTATAGATTATTACTGTAAAAATCCTTTAAAAAATTACTATGTCTAAAGTTTTTATGACTGATAAAATAAATTAAATAAAGAAAATAAAAGTTGCAGAAATTCATAGAATTGTCTTCTAACTTGGAAGTAACATTTGATTTGCTTAGTGGATTATTAAAAGAATGAGAAAGGCAAACAATAGAGTGCACGAGAGACGAACTCAGAGCCAGGAATATTATA
The DNA here is from genome assembly GCA_949318235.1 of Ecdyonurus torrentis. Taxonomy (NCBI): domain Eukaryota; kingdom Metazoa; phylum Arthropoda; class Insecta; order Ephemeroptera; family Heptageniidae; genus Ecdyonurus; species Ecdyonurus torrentis. The sequence continues at coordinate 41,213,976 of OX439132.1, read as the reverse complement.
GTCGAGATGGAGAAAAAAAAATCGCAGAAATAAAAATGAAGATAGAGAGGATGAAAGAGAGAGAAGAGAGAGAGAGAGAGAGAGAGAGAGAGAGAGAGAAAGTCAATTACTACAAAAGACTCTCTCACTCTAAATTGTATATATTTTGTTCTATATACATTCACTCACTCACTACTAATGAAAAGAGTATCATAGTGAACTAAACACATAAAATGCAGCTGAGCTAGCTAGCTAGCTAGCAAAGCTAGCTTCGTGTTTAATCAATTACACCAGAGCATCAGCACATCTATTCTATTTTATATTCTCTTTGTATGCATTGTTTTCCAGAGCCCATGAGTATAAAAATAGCCCCTGCAACCATTCTCTTTCTTACTCTCACCTTTTACTTCCACTTAACGTGTCTCTTTTTTCCATTGTAGTAAGCATACATACAATTTTTCTCTTTTTTTTTTTTTTGCTGACATCAATTTTTCATTTTTTTCCCACTAATATCCAGCATTCTCAGTACTCGAATGGAAATTTATTACATAGACTCTGATCTGCTATACTTATATATATGAAACCTCAAAGCATTTTTTTCTTCTTCTTTTCATTTTTATTAACTTTTTTTAAGTAGAAGAGGAAGAAGAAGAAGAAGAAGAGAGAGAGAGAGAGAGAGAGAGAGAGAAGAAAAGTTTTTTCCACATTAAGATCTTACTTTTTTTATTTTATTTTATCATCATACTGTGAGGACTTACATTTTTCTTTATACAACCTTCTTTTTCTTCTTTTTTTGCATTGCTTTTTTACGAGTTTAAAACTTGAACTGAACAAAAAAAGAGAAAAGGAAAAACAGTATTATAGAGAAACTAATAAAAATTAGACTTAAAAAAAAAAAAAAAAAAAAAAAAAGATCATGTTAAAATGGAACAGAAGGATACACATAAAGATACGTACAGAGAGAGAGAGAGAGAGAGAGAGAATCAATGAAATTTTAATTAAATTCATACAAAACATATTATATTGTACCTAAAAGTAAAAGAAATGCGTATATTATATATGATATAGTAACGTATATGTAAAAAAAAAAAAAAAAAAAAAAAATGAATACGTAAGTGAAAAGGAAAACAAAACATGATAGAAAGGACAAAAGTCAACCTGCGTATATTGATTATAAATTAAGACTACTTGTTTTGAAGCCTTAAAAAGTAGTACTGGGTGTTAAAACTAAATAACTCTCTTTCTCTTGCGTAGGCGTTTCGTGTAAACATGAAATCCTTATAGTCTCTAGCGAGCTACAAATTTGAACCTTTTATGAAAGGAATAATATTACAGTATATAAGCATATCTTTTTGTTCCCCATTCCTCAATTTAGGTAATTAATTTTGGTACATAATTAACTTTAGTATATATATATATATATATATATATATATATATATATATATATATATATATATATATATATATATATATATATATATATATATATATATATGAAATATTAATATTAAATTTCAATAATATTACTCCTATATGAAAATCATAATTATTTTTTTTGCTAATATATATATTAATTTATTTTTAATTAATGTTTACAATATTTTATTTTGTTGTAATATGATACATCAAATTTTAATTATACTATTTATTCTGTTTGATAAAACATGAGTTTAAAATTAACTAATAATATAGAATTTTAAATTTGTATTTAAAATAACACTCGGGAGTTTTTATTTATTTTTATTAGACAGTAGTTTTCTCTCTCTCTCTCTCTCTCTCTCTCTCTCTCTCTCTCTCTCTCTCTCTCTCTCTATTTTCTTTGTTATTTTTTTTCTGTTTAAACTTAGAGAAAAGTTTAATATATATACCTTAGTACAAAGATTTGAGTTTTATTTGTTTGCAATTTAATCGTGTCGATTAGTTTTGCTGCTGTGTTTGTCTGACTTTGTGCCAGCAGATGTTCTCGCACTAATGCATACACACAACATGCTTTTGCTGAGCACCTTACCTATAGTATAATACCTCTTTCTCTTGTGATGTAACTTTGGTGAACACGCAGCGCTCTGGCCGTATTTAGCCCTAACCCAATACTAAATACCTATAATCCAAGGGTCGGACTAAACTAATTTTCTTATTTAGTCATAAGAGTGCAATTTTTTATGTTGTATATCTGTATACAGCTTAATTTAGTAAAATTATAGTATTTTTTTTGTCTTTTAATTGGAATTTTTGGGGTGAGATATTTCGTATCCCTCAATTTTAATCCATTCAGTTCAGGATTTTTTTCGAAATGCTTGCAATTTTTCCTTTTTTTTTTAAAAGACAATCTTGGTATTTAGTAGTTTAGCTGCTAAAAAATATTACGTTTTCATACAAAATCCTTAAGTTTAAATTTCCTGAAATTATAAGTTTTTCAGTTTTTTTTTTTTTTTTTTTTTTAAATACAAATACAAATAATGTTATTCTTATACTCATATTTTTAGACTCATATACAAAGCTTTTACTTTTGAGACACTTTCATGAATTTTACTACTAAATCATCACGTACTACTTCCCCCACCCCTAAATTTATTTTCTTTTGCAGATAAAATTACAGTGGTGCTCATGATGACGTAACTATCTTACATAAAAATAAATTGTGTTAGAAATCGTGTCAGTCTGGCCCCCGTTGCCAAGGTGGGTGTTTGCAATGTCATAATAAAGGTGCATATATTTAAAAGTGCATCACAACAGCTGCCAAGTCAGTTTCTATTACAAGTAACATTGGCTAAGCAAAATTAATCTCTAATTAGATCTTTTTTGAGACTTTTCTTTTTCATTAATTTTTTTTTTTTATAAAATAATTTTACTTTAACCTTATTAATATTACCTTATTTCGTAACTTATAACCATTATTTTTGTTTTTATTTTTAAAGTTGTATACTGTTTTTTTTGTTACATCTGCAATGCTTTCTGCTAGATATATTTTTTTTTTTTCTGTACTATTCTTGACGTTATTTCAAATAGTGGCAACGAACTTTTTAAACGAACATGAACTTTATATTACGTAGACGTTCACTATATATTTTTCTCTCTCTCTCTCTCTCTTTACACTAACTCTATATACTGCATGCAACTTCTTTGTAAAGTTTAAATCAAATTTACGTTATTCTGCTGCTTGCGCTAAAACAATAAATCTTATTAAATTTTAATTCAGCTTGTTTAAAGGCATAAAGCCAGTTTTTGTGAATTAATAATTTGTTCTTCTTCTCCTCATATTTTGATTTATTTAATAGAAAACGTGAGATTTCTACAGTAAATTAATTTTATATATTTTTTAAATTTATTGTATAATGTGTGATATGATAAGTAAGTGATATTTATATAATTCAATAGATTTTGCAATTGTACATTTTTAAGGTCTATTCATATTGTGCAATATTTTTAATAAGTAATGATTTAAAAAAACATGAAATATCCATTAAATATCATTATTTTAGTATATTAAACAATACATAAATTACTCTGTGCGGACTATTACTTTTATTACGGCACAATCATCAGTAAAATCCACTGTAAAAATTCCCCCTTTTTAACAGAAATGCAAAAATCAGCGATACGAAACTTTTTTTTTTTATCAAAAATTTCATGTACTTTTTTATTTTTAATTATTTTCATAATTTAAATAATTAATTTAACACTTTTTTTTGTTATACAAATTTGCATTGAATCTCTTGTTTTTATTATTAACATTTTATTATTATAAACTTTTCAAAGATGTTATTTTCAATAACTATATTTTTAGACTCAATAAAGTAAACTATTTTTATTATACGTTTTTTCTCCTGTAATTTTATATTATGTTGAATGTTCTACACCAACACAGCTCCAGTAACACTGACAATGACACCAATTCTTTTATGACGAGTCAAATAGTATTATTATATAATATAATTGTCATAAACAAATAGAATTATATGAGAATATTCTGTTTTTGATCGAATTAGTAGGAATGTTGTTTATATGAAAGATGTCAATTTAATTAGTAGAGAGAGCTATGGTGTTAGCGAACAAGTGACTTCATCATTACTGCCATATAATAAACATTAATTATATTCGTATCATCAATTCGAGTTAATTAAATTGTAGAAATATGACGTCATGAATCAATACTATATATATATGTATTGCATTATGTATTATTATGTAAAATTAATTACAGAAGCAAAAGACACAAGCTCGTTCTATAAACTACACACAAATATTGAGCCAGCTTCGAAAATGTTCCTTTGTTAAAAACAGCTGGTTATGACGTCGTTACCTGTTTACTACCTTTATACATAATGGTCAATAGGTCAATCATTGTATCAAGAACTTTGAACTTGATAAGAATAAAAGAAACTTCCAAAAAAAAAGTTTCAGTCTCAATATGTGACTCACTTTTATCGGCTCAAAACACAAGATCAACCAATGTATGTGTCTTATTTTGTTGGTCAGCCAATCAATGTTATTGAGATTCACTTTACTTTACAGAACGAGCTTTCATGAATATTTTAATTGTATGTAGAATAACAAATTAAAGAACGACTTTAAATATATAAAAATGTGTAACTCTTTCTTTTGTTCTTAATGTATATAGATAATGGAATTGGTTCTGTGTTTACTTCTGGGCATTGGGATTTTCCTTAACTATTGAGTAGTTTTTATATATATATATATATTTGTCATTATTTCCATTGGGAATACAGGTGAACATACGATTCTCTCTCTTTCTCGCTTCCATTCTTTCTGAATATTGATTTATACTTCTGAAACTTATGTTTAGATACTTATATAGGAGAGAGAAGAAAAGCTGTTTCCAAAATTGCAATATCCAAAGAAAAGGTAATCTATAGGGTGGAGATAATGTACTAAATCTGAGAGAAGATGTTGGAAAAAATTCAATTTTGTTATTTACTAGTATAAAAGAACCAATTCTTCTATATACATATATTTTAGAGCACATCTCCTGGTTTTATGGAAAATACTTTTATTTGTTTAATGTTTAAATTTTTTCTTACTACTTGACAAGAATCACTCAAAAAAGTTATAAATATTAATATTTGACTATGAGAAAATAATAATAAAAATACAGCATGCTGTTTTAAATTCTCTCCCAATCCTTTATTTTTTGCAGCCATATAATAAATATTTTCCATGACAACGGCTGCGTATCTATTATCCATGTATCCACAAGAAACATAATGGAATCGTTAAAATAAAATCATAATACAAGATTCTTCTTCTCCATCTTTACTTATAAAAATTAAAAGAGCTAAAAAAAGATATTTATTTTTTATGAGCGGAATTGTTTGTTATTTTAATTGTTTTCGTCAAAAAAACATAGTTGACACCTCCTATACCATTAAGAAGTTAAAAGATTGTTATATAGAAAAAAGTTAACGCAATTAAATTTTACTAATTATATCATTAAATAATTTTTAATTAAGTAATTATTTTTGTCAGTGGGGAGAAAAGAGATTCGAGACAGAAATTCATTAACTTAATATCTTTTTTTATTAAAATACCTTCAACTCTGCAAAGAACATTTTTTTAAGACTTGCGTTCATTTTTTTTAATGCTGATATTTTTTATACTCAATTCTATATTTAGATATCCCATTTTTTTTTTTGCAAATAATGACACTAGGTGATTTTTTTTTTAAAGCATTTTTCTATTTACATAATAATGGCTATACATACATATACACTACCTATAGACCCCTTGCACATCCTTGCGCTTTATCGCCATGTTTGTGGTGCCTAATGCATTGTCCAGCATGGGAGAAACATAATTTCTCCTAATTTTGCACATAAAAAGAGTTTATTTCAACCGAATGAAATTTTCTCAAATTCTTCAAGCTTATTAGAAGCTAGAAATAAGGCTTTGATTGAGGTTTGAAGCTTCTTATGATATTAAAAAAAAAATGACATTTTTCCTATGCTGGCCTATGTATTCCAGACCAACAAAATGGCAGCTCTTAAATATTAGTGCAACCCGTCTATACACGAAAAAATATCGTAAATAATCTCCTATAATATATTTTTTTGATTAACTCGTTTGAGCTCCCATTTCCATTGAATATTATTCTTGTTTTAACTACTAATGCGGTAGATTTGCTTTTAAAAAAGTTTTAAAAAGTAGCACATCTAAAGACAATAACACAAGAGTTCATGAATTTATTTAAATATATACGATAAAAATTTTAGAAATAAAATCTATAAAATAAATTTGAACACATTGTTATATTTGTTTATAACTTTTTAACATGCTATAAAAGAGAAAATATTAGAAAATTAATACAGTAAAGTATTATATATACTTCGAAATATTGAGTTTCAAAATATTTTCCAGCTCTTCTATCATATTTACACTTGACACACTTTTTTTTTCTCTACTTCCTTTTATTAAATTGAAAAGAAAATGAATGAGTTATAGTCTATGAGATAAAATCTTTTCTTTCTTTACACTTACTTTTTTTTTAAAATGCTTAATTTAAAAGTTAAAAAAGTTCCAAAACTTTTTTATCAGTCTAATAATATTCATTTCGAACAAACCTCTTTTTCTTCTTTTAATTTATTCGTATAGTTACTTAAAAAAGAAAAGGTTAAAATGAAAGATGTTTGATTTTAAAGTTCAGAAAGTTAAAATTTGAAACTTTTGGTATTAACTCAATTGAATTAAAACTATTTGCATTTTCACTTACTTTGTTATTAATATTCAAGAATTATTAAAATGATACTTTATATAACTAAAAATAATAGAAAAAAATCAATTGTTACAAAAATAAATGTAGTGTAAAAAATGTAATGAAATATAGGATTCTAAATGTTCTTTTATTTCCATAAAAAATGTTTTTACATTTAAATTATATTTAAAAAAATGTATAATACATTATAAATCACAAAATAATTTTTTATATATAATAAAATAGCAAAACAATAAATGCGGATGAATAAAAATTTCTAAATTACCATTTAATTGACATGTACAATGTTTAATGTCATTTTTAAAATTAAATTTAAATAATTTATTATTTTCAAATAATCTAAAAAAAATAATAATAAATTTTAAAAAAAGACTAAATTGAATTATAAACAATAATCCTGAATATTTTAATATAGCAATAAAAAAAGCTTTTTAACTATTAGTATGAACCTTTTTTTTATTTTATTTTTTTAATTACATTTATTTTCTGCTGATGTTACAAAAATAACAAAGTTAAATTTTGTTCCCACATATAATTGATTTTGCTAGCCGTTGCAGATTAAATTGTCTCGTCAAAAATGTTGTAATATTCGTCCATCAATTATTCAATCTCTATCCATGTTTCGAACGTTCGTCCATCCATCAATATAATTTTCACTATATTTATAGTTTATTATTATATAATAAATATATCCATAGCTTAATTATATACACACATTGCATAATATAACATGATAAACAATATAATATATACATCGAAATACTAATTAATATTAATAATATTGAAGTTTTTCATAAAAAGCGATGTTTACTTTATACTATAGCATGCTGCAATGAGAGTTACATGTAACTTGATATTTAGAAACGTAAAATTTATAGTACCCACTTTTTTCAATTTGTATTCTTTAATAGACAACTTCACATAATCAGGACACTTCACTGGCAAGGGTCATCAGGTTGATCACTGGTCACCATTAATTTTATATTAATTTTGGCCTTATCATGTTAAATTGAGGGTTTCAATTTTTTAATTTCTCGCTCCAAAATTATTAAAACACGTTAAATCGCATATCATCATAAGGTAAAAAGCACAACTCAAAAAGTATTTAGGACGTGAACGAGCCCCGGTGAAATAAATGGGGTGAAAAATGCGCTCGAAGTTAACTCCAAATGAGGATCTGGGTTCCGCCAGAAATATCAGCTTCTCAAAGCTGAATTTTTAAAATATGGATCAAAATGAGTTTTTTTTTTACCATATTTGAAAGATCAACAATGAGAAACTGAACTTTCTTGCGGAACCCAGCCCTTTATTTGGAGTCACTTTTGAGCACATTTTTCACCGCGTTACTTTACCTGGGATTCATTCAAATTCTAAATACTTTGAGTTGTGCTTTTTACTTTATGATGATGTGTGATTAAACGTGTTTTAACAATGCTGAAGTGAGAAATTCAAAAATTAAAAATCCTCAATTTAACATGGTAAGCCCTATACCAAGCCAAAATTATCATAAAACTAATGATGACCCTTGCCAGTGATCAACTTGATGATCCTTGTCAATGACAAGTTCTGATTATATAATGTTGCCTACTATATTGTTAAATAGTTTTTATTTTAATACATTCACTTACTACATAATTAATGTATGTACAGACTAAAAGTAAAAACAAAAAATCATTCTCGATTAAACTTAATTGTCTGTTGCCGTCCCTATGAATGTCACGCAAAGCATACTATTTATCTGGAATTCTAATTAAAATTAAAAAAATAATAACTTTAATATTATAGTGAATACAAGTTTTTATATTGATCTATACGTATATATGTATACTATATACCCCGATAAAAGGAGTATGTGTACGGAATTCAAATTAGGCAGCAAGCACGCTAATTTCAGTGGCATACATCCTGGTATATATAAAGAAAAAGGATATAATCTGGAGATAAGAAAAAGCGTTTAGCAATAAAATAAAATGTTTTTTATTTTTATTATTATTTTTTACTTTATAGAGAGTTTAAAAATAAAACATGTTCCCTATAGAAATGTTTAAAAATGTGTATAAAATATAATATTAAATATTTTTATTTCTTGTATCATTTAAAAATAAAAACGTATAAAAAAAAAATGTTAAAAAATGTCAAATTGGCGATCGAGAGAGGAAAATTTTCATTGTATGTTTAAATTGCCTCTATGAATAAATAAAGAGCAGTGTGTGTGTGTCTGTGTGTGTATTGCTCGCTATATAGATGTATGAATTATTTACAACGAGTATCAATAATGTTCATATTTTGAGTATCAATTGACATTTGACCATTACTTTTAATAGGATAAAGATCCCGCAAAATAAATAATGTACTTGTTTTAAAGTGACCATACTATACATTAATTATTATTATTACTATATATACTTTATAATATATATTTTAATATTGTCTATATATATATCTGTTATTGAAAGAAATAATAGCATTGTTGTATTTTATCATAATACAAATCGAATAAAATTTAATCTGATTATTATTAATATTATCACTACGAAAAAAACAACTGACATTTTGATCTATACTGTTGATGATGATAATCATCTAAATGTTTATTGGTAATTATTATTGTTTGTTGGTGGATTTGTCCGGTTAATAATTCGACCAACTACTTTTTTTTTACTCTGGATCATTATTATCAAAGTTGTTGTTTTCTGTTTACTTTTATACGTGTGTATATAATTTTGACATTGTACAACGTTTTTGTTTAAAAAATACGAATGCAAAATAACTTTTAAAACTTAACGTATTAGCTTATTTCAAAATTTAATTATTTTTATTAAGAAATGAAAGGCGTAAAATAAGTTGTTTATTTTTTAAAGTTTTAATTTATGATTACTGGACATAGACAGTTATAATGTCGATCTATACCATGTCTAAAGTTAATATGATGTTAGGAATGCAAGATATTTGTAAAAATGCATTTTCTATATTATTTGAATGAGAACCATTGAAACTTCCATACTGTATTTAAGATTTATACAGTATAAACCTTGCTGTAGCTCAATATTTATAATTATCCAATTAAAAAACAAATTTTCTCTTCATTACAATTATGCATATGCATAACTATGCATATTAATAATCATGCATATATAATATGAAATAATTAACACTAACAGCTCAATTAAAAGTTCATGTTGCAAAACGAGTATACTTAATCAATTTACCGTTTTTTTTTTTTTTTTTTTTTTTTTAATTATTCCAAATAATACTATACTATAGCTGGTGCAGTTTTATTGTTTTTATATAATATATTTCCTAATAAGCCAAATGAACAGCTAATAAAACATATAATTAAAATGTTTTAATCAATCAAATGTTTTTATTGAACTTTATATAAAAAAAATCAATAATATTTTATGGTAACAATAAATTTGAAAGAGATAGCTATACAAATATTACGTAAAAGTCACTAGAGGAATGAGCACTCATTCACCATTCATTAACTGATCGAGTGATTTATATGCCATGGAAAATATACACACATATATAATATTATCCTCGTCACAGAATAAAACAGAACAATACATTTTGATATTACGTATTGTTCTGCATGTTTAGAAGTTACGCTGATATTTTGTTTATTAATGCTATCTCTTTAGTTTTGTTTTATTTTTATTTTTTGTTTGTTTGCCATTAGCAAATATGGTAGGTGCACTGCAGATCAGGCATAATATAAAAAATTACATAGTTTAAAAACCAAATCAAATGGATTTTTTTATAACATTATTTATAACGTAAAATTCATGAGCTGGGACCATCCATCATTTATACACAGATTATGTTCCTTAAACCCTATGTCCCTGTCAGGATTACTCGACTGCACCCTCACAAACTGGGGTTTTATACATATATATATATATATATATATATATATAATATAAACTCTAAAGTAGGCAACTTTAGGAATTCGTAATGTCATCTATTCCGGGTCTTCAATCTTCAATAGAAATTGTTGCGCGGGTTGCCTACTTTACAAGTTTTCAAGGGTTACGGGACAAAATATATGTATGAATAATCAGGATAATAGTTTCATATGTATATATTATATACAAAAGAGCATTGATATACTCTATAGATATAAAATTAAAAAAGTTTCTTTACTTAATATTGGAAGTGTATAATAGTTTTTGTGACTGTTGTTCACCTATCATTTCGATTGATATTGATTGTTATAGACACTTTAACACAAACCCTAACTCCTCGTAACAAAACTTTTTTCACTTTTTTTTTTTAATATAAAAAAGTGTGTCATATCCTATATAGTATCATCTTGACACTTAAGTGTAACAAACATATTACACAATCCTGCTCTTTTTTTTAGCTCTTTTTCACTAACAGTTAAAAAAAGGGGAAAGATAGGGGTTAGTGTAACATTTAATATTTAATTTGTAAGCAAGACATTAGTCTTATATAAAAGAGTTGTCAGACCAACAAAATTTAACACCAAACAAAATTACTTTTGTAAACTTTACTAAAAACTTTTTAACGTTTTAACTTTTTATATTCTTTTGTTTTCTCTCTCTCTCTCTCTCTCTCTCTCTCTCTCTCTCTCTGCTCCGAGTAAAAACCACACTACTTATATCTATCTGCACTCTTCAGGTTACTAAATGCAAATTTTAATACACTGTTTCGTACCTCAGTAGTTAGGATGTTAAATTATTCATTTAAAATGTACTCGATAAAAAATTTCCGAGAAAATAGTACAAACATTGTACAGAATAAAAATATGAGAGTTAACGTTTACTCCAAATGTTAAAAAAACAAAAAACTTTTTCATAAATAATGTTTTATTATTATCATTTAAGAAATATTTTGAATGCATAAAACGGAGTTCTGGTAAGCCTCAAACACACTAAGATTATAAAGCGCCCTACCGGCAATAAGGTTTATCTTAGACCATACCCTATAATATTATAGTGTATTAATATTATTAATACATATGGTGTATTAGATATGGTGTCTTCCATCTTTTAATACATTATTAAAACAAAATGATATTTCTTTTGTATACCAAAGACAAAAGTATTGATATTTCAAAAAAAGAGATGACAACATCGTTTTTTCTACGTCAAAAAATTTCCAGTCAGATACAAAATCAATAAACCAAAATGTGTTCTTCAGCACGTTTTTGCCTCAATTGTTTTTTTGCTGCTTCAAAATTTGTTCTAATATAACTCTTCCTTTATTTATTTTTTAATACATTCTTTTACTTTTTTTCCATAATAATTTATACAGATATGCGTATATAGAGTTTTCAAAACACTCAAATTATTTTTTACAATTGTATGAAGTGTAAAACATTAAACAAAACAATGCGTGATTATTAATGCGGCAACTATAAATGTTGTGTGTATGTTTTACAAGCTATTTTTTTAACTCCGCTCTGTAAAAATATGCTAAATTCTTTTTATTTGGTTGTATTTTATTATTATTCTACTGCAAATAACACCTTTTTTTTTCCTTTTTAAATACATTCTAGCATACATTTTAAATATATGAATTTGAGTTAATATATAACTATAGTTGAAAACATATACGCTCAACACAAATATTTGACTTTAAAATGTGTCGTACTTTTTTATTATGCAAGTTTGTTTAAAAAAAAATTATCCGCAAGTGGCAATAAAAATTATCTTCATCAATAAAAAAACGTCATCACTCAAACTGGATACTCAATAATTGTCATAATTTTTATGATCAAATTCATGTTCAATTTTTATTACATAATACAGCGTTATATTTTTATTTGTTTGTTATTAATATACAAAATACTGTGAGAGTTCTTTATAGTATAAACATAATCGATTCTATTTTTCTATCATAATTCTTTTTATAACTATCTATATGTATCTATTAATACTATCTATTATATTTTACTATAATAATAAATAATATCAAAACTTTATTAAAACAATTATGAATATACTAAAAATTGAAACAAATAATTAATTACTAGTATGCATTACATAAACATAATATGTATTAGGTAAATAACTTAATAATGCAGTTGATATTATTTTATATTAAATTCTCATGTTTATTAATTACTATAGCATATAGTTTATTATTGCTTTATAAATTAATTATAATAATTAGGTGCACCACATTGCATGATATTGTATTGATAATTCAATATGACAGAGAGAGAGAGAGAGAGAGAGAGAGAGAGAGAGAGAGAGAGAGAGAGAGAGAGAAAGTTGATATACATGTCACTATGTACACTACTCATATTATACAGTTGATATAATTTCCTGATTGCTCTACGATATTATCTCAATGTTGGTTAATTAAAGTTTAATCAAGGTTTTAGCTTACACCTGATGAGACACTTCCATGGTTGTTAACTCTATAAGCAAACAATACTATAATAGTTGAGTATATATATATATTATTATGTATATTATATATACGTTGATATTTGGACTTGATTCAAATTGTTATGTTATTTGTGACAAGCCAGGTGGTTGTTGGCATTAATACGATGTGTATTTTACATCTTAACACGCTTCATGGTATGTTCATAGTATATTGTCTTTATTTGCAATCACATACTGAATTTTTAATTGAAAGTGACAATTGAAACATTAAAGTGTTTTACAAAAGAAGTTATATAAAATTAATAATTTTAATTACTTTAAGTTGATAATATTTTTTTAACATTATATAATATCTTTATTAAGGTATTTCTATAGATAGGTAATCTAAAGAGAATATCGTTATTCAATTTTCTGTTGCTTTTTTAATTTATTTTATCCTGGAAGTTATATTATGTTGCACATTTGATCAATGCAATTTTTCATCCGCAATACACGTCTTCAGCTGACCAGTACTTTTAGCTAAGGTATTTCTATAGATAGGTAATCCAAAGAGAATATCGTTATTCAATTTTCCGTTGCTTTTTAATTTATTTTATCCTGGATAGTTATATTTTGTTGCACTTTTGATCAATGTAATTTTAGATCCGCAATACACGTCTCCAGCTGACTAGTACTTTCAGAGGTAATCCGCTTTGGATTACATAAGTTATCTACTTACATTAATCTTTATTGCCAAACATATAGGCAAAAGGTGCAGTCAGGGCAACAAGCCTTACCTCTGAACCAATACATTCAATATCAGTATAAATTGAGGAGTGGTTAAAGGCATAGAAAACATGAAACAACATGTTCTTTAACACAAAATGGGATCTACAAAATTGATGATAATTTTTACCAGAATGTAAATGTGGCCCTACAAGAGAGCGTAAAAAACTGTAAAGTATGCAATTTGCGTAAATATTTCTGTTTATGACGTCAGAAACAGGGAAAAACTAGTATAAAAATGTTATGCGGGTTGCATAAATCAAAATTTTCTGATCACTGCTATGGCACTACTGTTTGGTTTTGAGACCAATTAATGTTATTTATATAAGTTCCATCAAGTGTTTTGTGATATAAATGCTAATGTTTTCATGTTGTCTATGCCTTTAAGATTTTATAAGATTAAAAAACATAATAAAAGTTATTGTAAATAAATTTATAATTACCTGCATAAATGGTTACAATTTTGATTTGTATTGGGTCAATATGATGATTTTTTTTAATCATATAGAGAAACCAACAACTGTTTTGAAAGTAATAAACTAAAATCTCAATCAGTCTGAAAACTTTAACCAATAATTGAAATATGTGTAAGAATTTGAGGAATGACCACCATTTCTTAGCAATTGCGGGAGAATTCTTCACGTGGTAAAGAAACGTTATGTCTTTCTATTTTATAGGTTTGTGAATTTTCAATTTATTTCAAATCTACTAAAGTACACGGCAAAATAGACCTTTTTTTTTTCAGTATCATTATTTCGATTGAAACTTGAAACTTAATATAATTTATTCTATATAGAACGTTTGGATAAAACGTGCACCTTTAGGATGATTAATATTTTAGTGAGCATTATATATTCAGCTAACATTTTCTTTAGAAGAAAAGGGATTTCATTAAGATGACAAGAAAATCACATTTATTACCAAGTATATAAGAACAGAGAAAAGCTAACGCATTGTAGAGAATTAACTAAAAAGGTTCAAAATTTTTGACGGAGACGCATATATGACATAAAATTATATTAAAAACAGTTTCCTCTTAAAGATAATATACTTATATTATATATTTTGTTTATATATACAGCTAAAATAAATTTGGTTATAAGTGGATAATTATTTAAAGTAACTAAGTTAATTTTGAATGAGAGAGAGAGAGAGAGAGAGAGAGAGAGAGAAGAGGGTTAACAATTTTCTTATTCTTCTTTCTTATTAAGATGTGGGTTTTTAAAGTTAAAGTTGGTATAGAACGTTGAACTTTATAATATAACGATGAAAAGAATGTTGTTTGGTGGTATGAGAAAGAAGAGAGAGAGAGAGAGAGAGAGAGAGAGAGAGAGAGAGAGAGAGAGAGAGAGAGAGAGAGAGAGAGAGATGTCGTCGACACAGATATTCTCTCCTCGTCAGAAAAGATCGACAAAAGCATCCAGTAAGCACTGTAAGCAAGCAGGCAAAGCACGAGCTTGCAAAGCAAAAGAGTTAGAGAGTGAGGCCGCGTGATCAAGAGCCTGCTTTTCATTTATACAGGGTGTTTTAAATAATTCTCCCTTAATGTTGATTCTTAATTAGGTTAAGTCTAAGACTCAAAATTAAATACTGATTTAACTTCTTGGAAAAATATTTCAAAGGCATATATAAAGTTCCCCCAAAATTTCAGTCAGAATTACTCATACAAAGTTATTCTAACATATATTAAAGTTCTATAGAGGAATTATAAATCATTTATGGCACATTTTGAATATTTTACCACTTGATATTAGATCAAATGTAAATAAGAGGGATTAAAGCGTGTCCAAGAAGTTATGAGGCACGCTGTATAACAGTCTAGTAGCTTGTGAAGTATCTTCTTCTTTCTTCATAACTAGCTTCAATGAGTGGCATGATACTGTAAACCACCTAACAGTAAACTACAGTAGGTTGAATATCATATATTACTTTCTATATATCAGAATGGACTTACACTCATGGACTATGTCAGTAAAGTGAACTTTTTTCTTTGACTTTTTAACATACAAACTTTTCAAGACGTAAAGGTAATTTTTTTTTTCAAGTAACTTTTTTTTTTCTTTTTACTTAATGTCTTTAGTTTTCGCTTCTTTTTTTTTAGTAAGTAACATTAAAACTAATCTTTCAACCTTTTCTCTCTTTTCTTCTTTTTCTATTTTTTATTTCACTTTTCCACTATACAAGAATCTATATAACATTCTATCTATCACTCACATATTATATCTCCCCAAAGGTAGGAACAAAACCGAACATATTGACTTTTATATGAAAACGTTTCCTTGCAATTCAATGTTTTATATATAACACTTTTTTATATACAAAAAAAAAAAGAAAAAAAAGAAAGAAAGAAAATATGAACCGGAGGAAAATTTATCGTCAATTTTTTATCTTTTTTCATTTTACACTTCGCTTGACTGAGTAGCTTTAGGTATGAGCTTTTTTTTTTTTTTTTCTTTCTTTTTCCTTCTTTTTTTTCTATCTTTAGAATCTTCTTTTAAATAATTTTTATTATTAACTTAAATTAAATGGAATTCGAACAATTTAAAAGAGAAAAACTGAAAAATGCTTTTTTATATAATATTAGTCTTCTCTTTTATATCAGACAATTTGATTGCTTTTCATTTATCCATAACAATCAACTCAAAAAATTGCTCAAAAGCATAATTTTATTTTTTAATTTTTAATAATGATAAAATTTACGGAACATTAACTTCAATATTGTATAATAATGACAAAGATTTTTTTTTTTTTTTTTTTTTTTTTTAAAGTTTATCTGTTTCCTACGAGCTGAGAAAAAGAAGTGTATCCGGTATAAGTGAGACGAAAAAGATCCGTGTCGCTAACACGGTATAAGTAGGATACGAGTAATATCTTTTATTTTTACGGTATAAGCTTTGATTTTTGTTTTTTATAAAAATTTCATTGTTTTTTTATTACTAATTTAAAAAGTTTATTTTAAATGGTGAAATAAGAGAAAATTAAGATAAAAGTTTTAGTGCGGTGAAGGTAAAATTGATAATTATTTTAATCTTAAAAAATAATAACAATTCTTATTTCATATACGATAATAAAAAGTCTCTATAACAGACCGGTAATAACATTTTATGCAAATGATGAAATGAAAATTACGATGCTTATCACTTAATAGTAAAACATTGACGGTACACAAATAAAATTATATTTTCCTTTCTATTGTAGAAATATTTTGTAAAT
The DNA here is from genome assembly GCA_949318235.1 of Ecdyonurus torrentis. NCBI lineage: Eukaryota > Metazoa > Arthropoda > Insecta > Ephemeroptera > Heptageniidae > Ecdyonurus > Ecdyonurus torrentis. Next base: position 41,196,928 of record OX439132.1, on the reverse strand, counting down.
TTAGGTAATTGAAAACAGATTTAATTTAATTTTATCATATAATATTCCACAGCGTATAAAATAAAAGTAATTTGCAAATAATGAAAACGACTAGTTAACTAATTTTATTCTCAAGGATAAAAACATATAGGCAATAAAAATACCAGAACAAACAAAAACAATTACATATTATGCTTAAAATCTAACACAAATTTACACATTCTACAAAATAATCTCTATTAGAAATAAATTGCACTGTTTACTTAAAGCCCTTGTCAACTTACTTTTTTTTATCATTTAGAATACTAGATTGATTTTTACCATACCTTATTATCCATGAATTATCCGTTGATTTTGTATTTATTTACATTTTGATGGTTATTTCACGCATCTGACGTCAATCCACCGCCAATCACAGTCACCGCTCTGGTCACGTGATAAATTTAAGCCCCTTCCTCAAGTTCTTTACCCCTATCACGGCTCCATCGGTATATTGTGACGTCAGATGCGTGAAATAAACATTAAAATGAAAATAAATAAATACAAAATTAACGTGTAATTCATGGATAATAAGGTATGATAATTATCAATCTAGTATTCTAAATGATAAAAAAAGGAAGTTGACAAGAGCATTAAAATTTCTAATATTATAGATTTCTTTGGTTTAAATTAGAGGGCAGTAACTGTTGAATGTGTAATTTTATAATTTATTGTTTGACTCAAGAAGCTGCAACAAAAAGCATGTCAATGTTAGAAAAAAAAATTCTAAATTGTATCAGAACACGCAATCTCATTTCAGTTTGTCTTTCTTTTTATACACAACATTTTGAAAGTAACATGATATACAAATTGGTAACTTTATCTTTCCTATAGCAGTCAACAGTGTGCAATCAAATTGTACACCAATTTGCATCTATCACTAATATTTTGTATCATGGATTATTTGTAGAGCTAAAACTTACTTGAAACATGCAATACAAATATTATTATTGAAAAGTTATTTTATATTGTATTTATATTTTTGATAATATATAATTTTTTATTATTTTTTCATACTAATGTTTAAAAAGATTTATAGTACTTAAAAAATGAAGGTTCAAAAAGTCAAAAGAAGATATTTCATTGAGGTAGTTTAAAAATTCTAATTATACTTTTATACTTTATGACTAGTTTTATACGTACATTTTTTTTAATTCTTAGAACCTTATGGGTACAAAAAATGTAATTAGGTTTTTTCATGTATAATTAATCAAAAGTGGAGTTTGATGTGGTGATATTTTCATGTAACTGTTTACCGTATAGAGTGGTGGAGAAAGAGAGAGAGAGAGAGAGAGAGAGAGAGAGAGAGAGAGAGAGAGAGAGTTATTTAAAGCGTTGTTGTCTTGGAATTTTTCATATATTAAAATTGCGATAATAGTAATGAAGAAACTGATAGGTTTATAATAATAATAATAATATTCATCTTTTATTAAGGCGGATACATGGCTATTTCAGCCATATTACATGAACCTTGGCCATAAATTGAGCCAATAATATTACAATAAAAAGACAAAACATTACAATATGCAACAAAATTAAATTATGCAAATATACTATACATATAAATTAAATTATACTTTCTTGGTGTGATTTCTTATTATTGTTTTTCACATAATTCAATCAATTTTGATTAAAAAAAAAGTGCAATTGAAATTTCTTATAGTATTATTATACGATAAAATATTTAGTATACAGTATATATATATATAAAAAAAAAGAGTAAAAGTTTAGTTGTTTGCTGAAATACGTTGTAATAATGGTAATTGTTTTAGATTTACCCTCGGTCAGTATATTTTCAAGAGAGGTTAAAGCAAAAGGGACGTACTAAAAGCTGTTGGGTTTATAGCCGACTCTCTGATGCTTTTGGAGAGGAAAAAAAATAAAAAAATAAAAGACGTGGCTCGAGCCCGTACAAATGTGATATGAATTTCAATCTCTCCAATAATACCTTTGCTATGTTTATGTAGTTTCTATGTTCTTTGTTCTTTTAAATCGGGTTTACTAAAAATGTTTTATATTTTTCATAAATAAATAAAAAAGTTCAACGTCTAACATCACACACAAAAAAAAAAAGAAGAAGAAGATTATATATTATTATAGTACGTTGAATATACATATAACTTTGTGTTTCTTCAATAACATTACCTTGCATGATTGAACATATCTCTTGGAGATAAGGTATATTATGTATTATATGGAATTTATACGGAATGAAATGTCTTTGACGTATATACTATGCTAAGCAACATTATCAGTGGGTTAATATTACAAGCATTACATTACAATTTATCTGCATTAGGTTTCTAATAATTCGGGAGACGAGGAGTTTCAAAGCTTATTAAAGTTACTATTTTTAAGTTTGACATTATTACATTATATTTTGTTAATTTTCGTTGACTGTCTACTATTAAGGTTTTCTGTGGTTTCATTTTGTCATTCCAGGTGAATACCGGAGCTGATACTGCTTGTTAAAAGTCACGGATTTCTACAGATCTTAATATCCCCCTCTTGAACATCATTGTATTGTACTTATAACTGAATAAGTTAGTTCCAAATAGTAGGTGGAAAATAAGCTTGTCATTTCGTCTATCAGTTATGAGTGTCATTTCAATGAGAGATCAGATAAGATAATGCGGTAAAGTAATAAAAGCAAAACAAATGTAATAAAATACATATCTACTATCACACATAGTTGCTTTTTGATATGAATAACATAATATAAGTATCAAAATTGCTTTTTTATTAAAGTATTATTATTACAGATATATAATAGGATTTTTTTACATGTATATTTTTTTGTCCATTTCCATGAAATTATCTAAAATTTATATATTATGCGGTCCAAAAATTCTTTACAAATCACAAAAATCTTTTTGATATTAAAATGAAATATTAAAACATGACAATTTTTTATTTTATCCCAATGGAGTATTGTACGTATTATTTTTGTCTATTTCAAATGAAGATAATTATTTAAAATTTACATTTGATCCAAAAAATTTTACAAAACACAAAATTTTTACATATTTTTGATATTAAAATGAAATATTATTATATGATAATTCTTTTATTTTATCTCAAAATTGAGTATTATACGTATATTATTTTTGTCTATTTCAAATGAAGATAATTATTTAAAATTTACATTTGGTCCAAAATTCTTTACAAACCACAAAAATTGTTACATCTTTTTTTGATATTAAAATGAAATATTATACAAGACAATTCTTTTAATTAATCTCATTTGAGTAATATACGTACTGTATGCAGTACATCACACTATAAACTGTACTATAACATGTCATTTTGTGAGCAGTTGTTGAATAGACAAAGAAACTTGATTATACATAGAGACAAGTAAGTGTATATTACCTCACCTCCCGTGGTTACTTGCTTATGATGTATATATATATATGTATATACATGCATGCAATGTGTCGAGGCTTTAGTCGTTAATAAAGCATTGTTTTCACTCTCCATCGTGTTTATGTCATGCCAAGCAAACTCAATCTCATCAAGTGCTCGTAAACAGGCAACCATCAATCATATAAAACACATCATTCAAAATCTTTCTTTTCTTTTTTTTTTTCTCACAATATTATATACCTCTCAGGGAAGGATTATCATAAAAAAATCTTTACTTTATATAGCAATATATTATGTAAATAAAATGAAACAAATTACTTTACTATATGTTATATAAATTTATACTTTTCAAGTTTATATATATTATGATTTATTATCATTCAAAAAATGGAGTCAATTTTATTTGCTCCATTTACCAACAATATAAAAATTGCTTTAAAATTGAAGTTAAATGAGTTTTATATAATGGAAATGTTTTTTGATATACACTGTAATATTTGTTATATAAAATTTCATGAAAGACAAGAATTTTTTAATTTAGTAATTAAAAAGGGCTGCAAACTCGTTGTTTTATGATATCACTTTCCAAACTGTTATCATTTTTTTAAAATAATTTTTGTATTTTGCAAAAATATGATTCCATCATAACTGTTTATCTCATGTTTCAGAGTTTATTGATATATTTTTTTCTTTTCCCTATATTATTTTGCACCAGATCGTAATGTACCTCGCCAATTTTTTAAATAAACCACAAAATAGGATTACAGTTTATTACTTGAACAATAAACTGTAATTATTTCGAAACCAAAAGAGATAAAAAATAAAAACTTTTTTTTTAAGTGTAATAAAAAATTTATTGTATCTATTAAATTTTTAATTACAAGCAACATATTTTTGTAAAATTATTATTTCATAGAAAACATTTTTTGTATCGATTTTTAAAATAAAATAAAATCATTTTATATAAAAATTATAACCGTAATAATAATATTTTTTATTTAATATATGTCATGAAGCAGATTTATTTATACAATTTTGATGTCATAATTAAGTCGGGGCGACGTGAATCTGTGTGTTTGTTCACGAGACGTGGTTGTGACGTCACGGTGACCTCTTCACACCCCCTCCCTCCCCCTTCCCTTCATGCTTGACACTCCAACCCACGCAAATTTGTGTTTCAAACAAACACACAGTATAAAAAATTATATGAATAAGTTTTGTATATAATCTGATTTTATATACCTTTGCGTTAATTTTTAATACTTAAAGGTTTTGGTTTAATTTTGATATTTGTAATTTCTGAAATAATTTTGAATGTGTTATTGATAAATAATTCTACGTTACGTTTATATGTGACATTATGTATAGAAATAATGTTGATATTTTTTTTTAAACTTTATTAGGCAGCTGAATAAATTATGAACCCTAGACGATATTTTAAGCAAATTTTTTAATGTTATATAAAAATTAATCCTCGTTTGAAGAAATATGTTTACTACTTTGTCAGTTAAACCTAATTTGGGTAAAAATGCAGTATTTGGTTTTAGATATAGTCAGTCTTCAGTCTTGGGATCGATTATCGTAAGAACGATAACGATACTATAACGATGACGATTATTTGATTATCGAAACGTTATAGATCAACAGTTTTATAAAAGTTATCGTTATAGATTAACAAAAATTGGCGATATTATCGTCGCATCTATAACGATACTTTTTGCTCAAAAAATAAGAAAAAAACACTTAAAAGAAAGAAAATTGCGCAGAAAATAAGAAAATATTACCAAAACTTTAAAAAGTATATAATATAAATAAGGCGGCTTATCATTGTAGGCATAGTTTGTCATGAAGCAAGTATTAAAATATTTTATTTCAATAAAAAATTGCATTATGATTTATAGTTATCGTTATCGAAAAACTATCGTTATCGTTATAGTATCGTTATCGTGGGTGACATTTTTAAAAGTAAAAATATCGTTATATAGTGTGATACTAGAATATATAATATCGTTATCGTTATAGAAACTTTGGGTATCGAACCCAAGACTAGATATAGTGTAACAAAATTAATGACACAATTTAAAAAAAAAAATGTAATTACTTTGACTTTAGATTTCCTTTCATATTTGATGTTAGCAAAGATATTATAAATTCATTTTAAAAATTCTCTACAATAGAAACTATAAGAAATTTAATATTTATATTATTTTTTTCATACTTATTACGATAAAAAAAAAGAAGAAGATAAAGTATTAAATTATACTAATAAAAAGTTTATACTGTAATAAGAATAGATGTATGATCATTATAAAGTCATTTCTTTTTTTTTTTTCTTCTGTATACCCATGGCAGTTTTACAGAATATGGAGCAATTTTTTAAAATTATTCACACAGTCTTGTTCTAATCTCTAGAGTGTACAATAAAATATTGCATGTTGTACTTCTTCATTACCTCTCTCTCTCTCTCTCTCTCTCTCTCTCTCGCAATCTTTCTGTTCTATATTTTGTTACCGTCTACTGAGCATTGGAATAAAGTTACATTTTTCTGTCTGAAATAAGCGAGACGTGGTTTTGAACTGAAAACACATTTCAAATGTAGCAAAATAAAATGTTCGTCTATATGTCAATAAAAATAGAACGTATGGACTACATACAAAATGTATTGTAAGTAGAGAATAAAGCTTTTTTCGATACTTTCCTACTTGTAAATGGTTACGTAATTGTAAAATCACTACCATTCGTTTTTTTTTTTTTTTTTTTTTTTTTTTTTTTCCCAATTCGTCTTACATTTATATAATATACTTTTTTCCTCTAATATTTCTCTTTAAGTAACTTTTTACAATAATCTGAAAAGCAATTCAGTTTAGTTTTCTGTGGTTTATTTTAAATTGAAATTATAATATTTTAGCATTTATTGTAAATTACAATAATTTACATAGCACAGTTTTAAGAAATAATGGTTTACCAAATATTCTGTATAGCACAAGAAGTCCAATATAAAAGTTTTTTTCTATTTCTTCTTCTATAAACCCAATTTATTGTTATACATAATATATAACATTTATTATCAATTAGACAACAATAAAAACGTTTTATATTGTTGTGAGTTATTTTTATGTTTATCCAGCTTTTTTTTTTAAATAAACAGATTTTTTTGTATAATATAGAATTTAAAATGAAGTTGAGCTCTCTCTCTCTCTCTCTCTCTCTCTCTCTCTCTCTCTCTCTCTCTCTCTCTCTCTTTATTTTTTTCGAGTCAACATTTCAGTAATAATGTTATAAAAGTAAACAGATATTTTATTCAATTTTTTTTCTGTTCTTTTGTGCACTTGTCGAGTTGTCATGACAAGTTTTTTTTTAACGTTATAATACAGATTATTTTTGTGTGTATGTGAATAAAATAACCCTACTACACTTGAAAGCTTTTTCAAAATTTTATGTTATATCAGCAGCAGAGAAATTGCTATATATATATATTATATATATATATATATATATATATATATATATATATATATATATATATATACTTGAGTAGAATAATATATATTCAGTCATTGTACATATATAAAAGAAAAAAAAGTTCTTATATAAAATTACAACCACAAAATAACAGCTCATTAAAAATATATTTTTAAAAAAATTAACTTCAAAATTTTTTCTTTCATTTGTAAATTTTTTTACATTTATATTGAGCTTAGCTTAGAAAGAGAGAGAGAGAGAGAGTGAGAGAGAGAGAGAGATGAAATTCAATTTTAAAAATTTCTCTACTTTTTTTTATGTTAGAGAGTTAATAATGTGTGAATTGTGCCAAAAGGAAGTGGTATGAGAGAGATATGTTAGAAAATCCTGGTTAATTCACATAGATGAGTGCGAGTGTGAGTGTTGGAGATAGCAAAGTAGGCGTTTTGTGCCTCACACCTCGTTCTTCCCAAACTTGTGCGACTAATGAGCCTACAGCGTTAGCTACCCCCTTCTCTCTCTCTCTCTCTCTCTCTCTCTCTCTCTCTCTCTCTCTCTCTCTCTCTCTCTCTCTCTCTCGTACTCTGCTGTCAGCTACACCCCCGGACAAAGGGCTCTCCAACCCCCCACCTCAAATTCTCTGCAGTACAGCCAACATTTCTCACCCCCGGATTGCCCATACAAGCACCAACCAACCCTGCATGCGTCCTCTTTTTTTTTTTTTTTTTTTTTTTTTTCCTGCCCCAACTCCAGTGTAAAGCTCAAACTCAACAACCCCCGGATTTTAATTCTGGCTTTTCTTTCATCCCTTATATTGCTACTGATACTTTTTGTGTGAAACAGAAGCAGTTTCTCTTCTCTGTAACACAGACCTACTTAAACATTTGTTTACATAGCGTAAAATTGCTTTATTATAATCTTAAAATTTACATATAATATTTTCATAATATTTTTTTTTATGTATGTTTAAAAATATACTTATGCTGCACTTCTGGTATTATAATAATATATTAAATTATTTTTTTACATTACTACTTTAACAGTATAGTTTCTATCCTGTTTTTCTACAAGACAATATATTATTAGAACTAATTTGAAATTATAACTTTGAAAGATTAAAAAAGAACGAAAAAAGTTACATAAAACGTAAAGAGGAAAATCAAGTTGCCGTGTTCGCGCCCAAAACGTGAACTTGCATTTCAAGGTCTACTTACAAAACGTGAACTTGCATTTTTGACCAGTCCGCAAAACGTGAACTTATACATTTCTGACAAGTCCGAAAAAACGTGAACTTTCATTTTTTCAAAAATCTTTTTATTTTATTTTTCAAAAGATAATTTATTTACCTATCACTTCACTAAATTTGGCGAGTCTCCTTTGAAAATATTGTTTGTTATATTTAAATTCTTTTAGTCATAGAAATCGCAGCACTCGGCAGAAACTGACCAAATGCAAGTTCACATTTTGCGCGAAACTGATCAAATGCAAGTTTACGTTTTGGGCTCGAACACGGTGAAGTAAGGTTTAAATTATATAATAAAACTGCATTATACTTAAAATTAACATTAATGAGACATTTTTTTCTCTCATTTATTAGATTATGTCTACAATATATATCAACGTATGTGTTTCCAATTAATTATTAGTGTAACCAAAATTCCACTCTCGACATTGCAAACATTCACACAAGTTACCAAAGTTTGCTCAAAACCACCCACTCTCTCTATACATAATATTAGAGTTATGCACACAATGTTAAAATATTCTATTTCACTTTGTAAGTATAAGATTTACACCTAGTATTATAAGATTTTCAAAATCTTAACTTAAATTATATACATATATATATAATGCTATAAGTGATATTCACAAAGCTTAAATTTGAATAAAATGCAAATGGAGACAAGTTTTAGTATAATAGCAACAATGTTGCACTTCAAATTTCTAAAAAAAAAACAAAAACAAAAACAAAAAATTTACACTGTTTTACATATAAGTGGACCTAACAACATGATATGCAAATTTCAACCATGTTTACCAAAACATATTATGTAACAAAAATGATGATGGTATTCAAATTTTATAGAAATTCTTAACCTTACAAACATGACACTGTGTTTGTTTTTTATTAACTATATACTTTTTACTTTAAATCCTTGTTTCTATATATTTAATCCAAATTACAGAGCTCATTTCTTTCTCGATGTCTTCCATTTATTGTACACAAAGAAAAGCTTTTATCGTCTCAAAGTGTTGTTCTTTTCTCTCTCTCTCTCTCTCTCTCTCTCTCTCTCTCTTTTTTAAGTAAAGTTTCAAACTTTCTGCTTGTGCACTTTTTTTTTCTTTCTAAATACATCCAGCTGCAAATGCTACGTTGCAGATTTTTCATCGTACAAAAAAAAAATCATCAATTTTTTTTCTCTAACTTTTCAAATTAATCGAATCACAATTAAAAAAAGACATCTTTCATAACAAAAAGTGTAAATTAGTATTGACATACTTACGTTATAAAATTAATTATATTTATACTAAAAAAGAGAAACTGCGAAGAAGAGCATATTTTTTTTCGCAGTTTTTTCTTTCTCTTTATATTAAAAAACATAATACTTTTTCCTCATTCTTTTTGAAGATTATAATGATAACCTTTGCCTTTTACCTGTACTGTGCTTAGTTGGTTTGGTTGCTTGTGAATAAGAAGAAGAAAACGAGGGAAAAAAAATGAAGCAAAGAGAGCGAGGCGTCTAAGCAAGTTTTGTTGTTAATCTCTTACAAGTTAGCATTGAGTTGTATACAAGACGTCTCTCTCTCTCTCTCTCTCTCTCTCTCTCTCTCTCTCTCTCTCTCTCTCTATCTGGTGCTGGTGATACACAAAGTAAAAGAAAGACTGCTGCAGAAAAAAAATTGAGAGCAAGAGGGATTAAAGAAAAACAACATAGATAGAAAAAAGTGAGAATTCAAGTAAGCTTATAATTCTGCAGTTGTGAGGAATAAACCAGAGCGAGAAGAGAAATGATATAGGGAAATAGTCTCAAGAATTAGAGATAGATTGAGAGAATCAGGGTAAAGGTGAGAAAGGTCATCGAGGTAGTGAGAGGTATATATGAGAACGTGAGAGAGAAAGAAAGAGAGAGAGAGAGAGAGAGAGAGAGAGAGAGAGAGAGAGAGAGAGAGAGAGAGAGAGAGAGAGAGAGAGAGAGAGAGAGAGAGAGAGAGAGAGAGAGAGAGAGAGAGAGAGAGAGAGAGAGAGAGAGAGAGAGAGAGAGAGAGAGAGAGAGAGAGAGAGAGAGGCGACGCGGTGGTGGCGGTAGCGGCGGCCCGGGCATTGGCGTGAGGCAGCAGTAGCAGCAGCAAGCAGCACGGAGCAAGGCAGGGATGCTGGGGTGCCGTTCTCCATTCTGCACGTGCTGCTATCGACCCACTCTTTCTCTTTCTCTCACTCGACCGACCGGCCGCTGTAGCAAGCTAGCAGCAACCACCAGTGCTGCTGCCGGCAATCCAAACCACCCTTACACCACGCACACAACACCCGCCCCACCACCACCATACCACCCGACCTAACGTTCTAAATATGTGTATGTATGTATATGTAGAGCTGCTTGCATTGCAACTCCTCGTTCCACCCGAGTGACACAATTTTTTATAACAACTTTTTTTTATATAATATTATATATATATACATGAATTATGAAAATATTCTTATCAATTTTTATGTGTATAAATCAAGAAAAAACTCATCATTCAAACTAAGGGAGGAAAATAATTTAATGAAATATGTTATTTGCCTGAATTCATTCATCACATTATAATTTTTACTGCTTTTTTTTTCTTGTTGTGATTTCTTATAATAATAGCATAACAACAATGAGTATCAGATTTTTTTTATTCATCATGTTTTGGATGAAAATTTTGCAAAAGAAAAGAAAAAAAATTGTGGGTGAAGAGCAAGTTTTTTTTTTCTGTTTTTTGTTCTGACAAAAGAAGAAGCGTACGTTTGTTAATTGGGGCACTGGAATGACGTGAATGCAAAGCAAACCAAGTCTTCTGTAAATTTGAAGGAAAAAAAATATATACATAAAAAGTCGTTAAGTCCCCTGCAAAATATGCAACCAGTCGGAACGACGAGGTCAACTGGTTGCCTATCTCTCTAGGAGGGCTTCGGTCATAAACTAAGTATAAAGTTCATATATGTTACATTAACTTTCATTTACATAAGAAAGTTATGTTTTTTCAGTATGTATTTAACATTCAAATTTATTGCTTTATAGATCACTTAAAAAAAAAAAAAAAAAAGTTTGGTCAGAAATGAAGATTTTTGGATCAAGAAACTCGCATATATTTTTTTTCCTCCGATAAGTAATATTTTAAGTAAACATGAAATTTAATTATAATTTATATTTTGATATAAATGACAATATTATAAAAAATATAACTCGCAATCCAGATTCCCTGCAGTTAAAAAAAAAAAAAAAAAAAAAAAAAAAAAAAAAAAAACGCGGAACCCATTTTAAAAACTATAATAGATCGATAATTATTCGTCCACACTTGAAAAAAAAAAAGGGTTTATGAAAAGGTTTATAAACTATAATATGATCTATTTGAATTTTTTAACAAAATATAAATTTTAGAAAATGTTAAATTTTTTATATTACTATATATCATAACTTTTGGGTGAATTCATATTTCACGTTTTTCTTACCTAATGGAGAACTTTTATTATATAATATTTATTGCTATTTTTATGTATATATGTATACAAATATATATATATATATATATATATATATATATATATATATATATATATATAAATATTAAAAGTGACATACGTTTAAAGTTAAAAATTCAGGAGTTTTTTTTTGGTATATACAAATGAAACCATGAAACTACGCCAAAGCTGTTCACACGAATAAATTTATTACAGCAATACAGTACAGTGTATACGTACGCACCAAAATATAAAAAAATAACTGTTGTATTGTAGTGATGTTTCAAAATATAAATATGAAACAAAACAATATCGATTGTCTATAAAAATGAGTACTATACATATACGTATATATACATACAACACAAAAGTTGATTTTATTGAAATTGCTGACTGAATGTTTTCAATGCAATATTTGATAAATGAAAAATAAAGGCAAATATTAATAAAAGAATTATTTATTTCAATATGTTAAGGTTTGTGATGTATAGTAAATAAATTTTAATAAAATTTTATGTTAAAAATATAAAAATACTTTTTAGTAACTGTACACATTATTTTCTATTTTTATTAATTTTCCAAAGAGCATCAATCGTAACCATGGATCGTAACTTTTAAAATTTCCATTAGATTCAAATTATACTAAAAATTCATGCGTAAAAGTGCTTTTAAAAATTCATGAATTAAAAAATAATAATAATAATAAACAAAATAAAAATAAAATTTCTGTATAAAAATGTAACCCATTTATTTTTTAATAGATTTTATTTTACTATAGAAAATGTTACAGGGAAAAATCAGAGTATAGCAAAAAGCACTTTTTAAAAATGCATCCAATTTTGGAACTATTACACGGACAAAAATAAATACGTAATAATTATGCTAGCTCAATTTCAGCACAATTTATTCCATACAGCATAATTTATGCTATATTGTATTAAAACTATGTTACATAGCATAAATATTATGTTGTATATCATAATTACTTATGTTGTTCTAATTTAGCATTATTTATGCTATAAAATGACAAAAATACAGAACAAATTACGTAATTTATTATTTTCGTGTATAATGTGCATTTATTTTTTTTAAATTTAAACCGTTTTAGTCTTCCTAAGGTAACATCATTAAAAAAGATCACTATTAATAGTTACACATCCATAATTCAAACTTTTAAATTATATTGTCACGTTTTTGTATTGTAGGAATGAACCATAGTAGAATGAATATAAAAATATTTTACTAAATTGTGTAACAAAATCGATGTATAAATTACAGCTAATAAATTCAACTATAATAATCAAATTAATATATGTATAAATATTAAGTATTGGAATTCCTTACATTCTTGTATTAAAAGTATACAAAAGTGATGAGTGAAAGACGATCAATCTTTTTGTGTGTCATTTTGTAATATAGTTATAGTAAAGGCGTTTGTTTACTTGCATCTCCAGTCACCACAGAACAAACTCTATGTTGACATTCATTGACTCAAGTCGCATCGTTTGCTGAAACAACTTTTTTTTTAAACCATAAAACTTGACTTCAAATGGCGCTTTTTGTTTAAACTTACATAAAAAAAAGGGATGACGTTTATGAGATGAGATATTTTACAACAAAAACAAGCTTTATACATCAGCGGTTTTTTTTTTTTATTTTTTTTTTATTTTAGTTTTAAAAGCTAATAAGCATGTTTAAAGTGTTTTAACTTTTAATAATATTTTTTTATATTATATATAATAATAACCATCATTTAATAATTACATTATTTTATTACAATTTTACTTACGTAAGAAATAATTAAAAGTAATGTTTTAGTCTTAAATATTAATAAGTAAGGAATTTTAGATAAAGTATTATAATTATTATTTTTTTAATGGATATATATGAAGAAATATTACAATTTTTTTTTATAATAATAAACTTTATGTTGTTCATTTTATTGTAACCTAGTTTTGGAAGCGAACATAAAAAGAATTATTTAATATTAAAATCAGTCATATAGCATCATTATTATAATGTAAAATAATTTTAATTATAATAAGAGATATAGTACTAGAGATGGTAATTTTATTTCATGTAACATTTGTACTGGAAACTAATTTAATTTCTTTTCATAGAATATTATACAATAAATTTACATTATTACAGTATATTTTATTTTATATTATGCCACCATCAATAAGGAAATATAATTATTATTATAGTTTGCAATAATTGTACAAGGGGAATTATTTAAAAACTGAACACATTTGCATTGTGTTAACTTTGATATTGTTTAATTATTTATTTACTGGTTTTATTTGAATTTACATTTCAGTATTTGTTTTATTATTTGTAATTCTATGGTACTTTATTTTTTTGCTTTGTTAAAGGAATAGACCAGAAGAAAATATAAGCATTTAAATCACAAAACACTTGATGGGACTTACATAAATAACTTAAGTTTTTCTCAAACCCAACTGTAGCAGTGATCAGAAAATTTCAATGTATGCAACCCTCAAAATATATTTTTTTTGTTACTAATTTTTGCATGTTTCTGACGTCAGAAACATGAATGAATGGTCACGCAAATTGCATACTTTACAGTATTTTCACGCTCACTCGTGGAGCTACATTAACATTTTGGTAAAAATTGTCATCAGTTTTGAAGATCCCATTTTTTGTTTATTCATTAAAAAGCACATCGACTTTTACGGATAGTAAACGGCCACCAGGATTGTTGTATTTTTCATCTTTACATCGTAATATCACTACAGTACGACTTTGGAAAAAAATTAAGACCAACACTCTCGTAATGTGCACATATCGGACAGTAAATGTGTAAAGTTTCAAATTTTTACTGCTCATGATAACTTCGCTAATAATTAATTAGTCATAAGAAACACCGATTTGTCACTTTATATTTTTTAATCGTGGACTTTACAGGTGAGTTATCTAGATAACCAATAGTGACAAAAATTCCTTACTTGATGAACAGAGTAAACAAATGTTACTTGTAAATGTAACATTGTTAAAATAATTCGCAAACCACTCCTTTCCACCCCCTTTGCAAATAAATGGCAAAAAGCGTAAACTTGGATTCGCTGAAGTTATAAAGATGAAAATTAGTTTCAGGGTAGACAGTAGCCTAAGTAAAACAACTCAAATAAAAAATGTGGTATATTTTTATTTTTAGCAACGTTGCAATTTTTTTTAACCCGGGAGACCTGAATGTAGGCAACCTGCAACACACAAAATCTATAAAAAATTTCAAATCTTCTTAAAAAATAAAAAATTCGTACATTTTTTATTTGAGTTGTTTTACTTAGACTACTGTCTACCCTGAAACTAATTTTCATCTTTATAACTTCAGCGAATTCAAGTTTACGCTTTTTGCCATTTATTTGCAAAGGGGGTGGAAAGGAGTGGTTTGCGAATTATTTTAACATTGTTACATTTACAAGTAACATTTGTTTACTCTGTTCTTCAAGTAAGGAATTTTTGTCACTATTGGTTATATAAATAACTCACCTGTAAAGTCCACGATTAAAAAATATAAAGTGACAAATCGGTGTTTCTTATGACTAATTAATTATTAGCGAAGTTATCATGAGCAGTAAAAATTTGAAACTTTACACATTTACTGTCCGATATGTGCACATTACGAGAGTGTTGGTCTTAATTTTTTTCCAAAGTCGTACTGTGGTGATATTACGATGTAAAGTTGAAAAATACAACAATCCTGATGGCCGTTTACTATCCGTAAAAGTCGACATGTTGTTTTATGTGGTCTATGGCTTTAAATATTTATTTTATGTTGCAAAAATATTGTCAGTAAAGAAAGTGTTCTATGTAATATTTTCTATCATAACCTCTTTTTTTTTTTTTTTTTTTTTTTTTTTTTTTTTTTTTAACAATATCAACGGTATTTTTACGTGCAACTCGTTAAGTCTAAAATATTTATAAGAAAACTTCGATATTCACAAACAACTAAAACAAAAGTTAGCAACAGCACAGCAGAATAGAAATTGGAAATATTTGCATCATATTGCAACTTTTATAGCATACGTATAAGATTTCTATAATAAATGCTAAATCTGCAGAAAAAAATACTTGAATCTTATTAAATAAATGCAAAGTTGCGTAATTTGAGATCCTATCATTGAGTATTTAAATTGGATGCTGAACATACAAAAGTTTTAATGGGTCTTGTTTTGCAAATTTAGCATTGTTGTAAAGTGATTGAAATGTTTCTTGTGGTATAGAAATACACGCGTACATGATTCCACTAAACAATTTTGTACATCAAAATGTCCATCAAATTTACGTATGTATGATGCTGAGCATTCCCTGAATATGTATGTTCAAAACCACAGGAGAAATCAATTCCAGGGACTTCCCCTTCTTATCTGCAGCTACAAGTAAAGCTTTGGACTTTAAGGTGCATGCACATGATGTCACACTGAATGCGCTTCGACGCCATACTTGAACAATAAATAACATTACTCAGCATATGACAAACGTGATTTTTGGTCATTTTCTTTGGGAAATCAATTTATTATTATTTTTTTTTCGCATAATTGAAAACCTATAATTTATCCTATTAAAAGCATTATCAAGGTTATCGAAAATATTGCTATGTTTAAACTAGCAAAATGTGTCATTTTCCCAAAACGGCCCATGTAATTCAGTGCCCAAATATGTCGTCAACTTTTATAATAAATGTAATTGAATATAACCACCCAATACTATTGCATTGGATTCGTTAAAGAAGCAGTATGAAAATGAGTACAAAATATAGTTTATTATACTTAAAGTGGTCTGTTCACAATGACTCGTAAATTCACGTAACTCTTACGTAAAGATATACAACAATCGCAATGTTATTTAGATTCTTACGTGAAAGTTATGTGAAATTACGCATCATTGTGAACAGCCCATAACAGTTTATATATTGACTCTAGTTGTGTAGCTGAGGTACGATTGATTGGGAAAGTCCCTAAAGTTGATTTATCCTGAAGTTTTGTACACAATCACGGCATACACCAACATCACTCCTCTGAGATAAACAGAAAGTCTACTGAGACTCTTGTAGACTTTTTACACTTATTGACAATGTGTAATAACTCGAATCAAAATTTATTTTATATCACTACAAAATAAAAAACTGCGAACATTTATTTACTTAGCGGTGTTTATTTATAGTACAGTAAAAACTAATATGATTTACATTATAAGTTGCAAGTCAAAGATATTATTATAATATATTTATATAACTTAATATTTGTAGAGAAAATTTAACATTTAAAAAGTCTCTATAATTCATACAATACCAAATTTTAATACATTTTGGTTAAATTTTGACATTTAATATAATTCACTCTAATGAACATAAAATTTATTATATCTCTCGGTATTATTATTTCCCAAAGATGTTGACACTAGATGTAACCGCAGAGTATACATAGAAGTTGAAATGAAACTCGAGAGAGAGAGAGAGAGAGAGAGAGAGAGAGAGAGAGAGAGAGACTCGGTCACATCAGGTCAACCCAGAGCAGGTGGTCCAAGAAAACATTTGGCTCTCATAGCGGAATGAGAAAAGAAAGATAGAGAGAGGCATGAAGGTTAATTAGAACGCGAATAGACAGTACAGCAGTGAGGGCGTAAGGAATACTCTAGAGACCTAGAGACTCTCTCTTGAATGTTTGGTTTATATTTAGTTTGGAAAAAGCTTTGCTAAATTACAAGCACCTGTTTCTTGAAGTTTTATTATATAAAAAAAAAAAACATGCTTTATTTTATATAACACTTGTTAATGTAATAAATTAATTTTATGTATATTGTAAATTAAAGTTCAAAAATATCATAAATCAAATACTTATTATAATTTTAAAACTTTAATATTTCATCAAATAAATAAATAATAAAAGTTATTAAAGATACAATATTATACAAAAACTTTATATTCTCAACAGCAAACGATTTAAGGTCTTATATCACATGTAGCTCACGCCAGAAGTTAGCTACCTGTCTCCCCACCACTGCTTGGAAGGAGGTGGGGAGGGAAAGTAATAAACTTGGCAACGTCGCCGTAATGCCCGCGGGCGACCGCGAAAGTTATGATTCGCGCGAATACTCAGGTGTGCGCATACCACACGCACAGGTGCATGCAGTTTTTTAAAAAACATCTCGCGAGTTAGTAAACAACATCATTACACTCATTATATTTGTGTCGTGCTGTTGTAAATTGAAACCTTCCATGAAGCGATCTCTTGAACAAAATGTTTTATTTGGGAGGAACTGTGCTAAGCGCCTTTATTACTATATTAAAATTTAAAAAAATATATATCATCAAAAAATATATCACAAAAAAAAATTAAAAAAAAAATAGTGCCAAAAATCAGCTGATTCTTTTTACCAACTGTAAGGTAAAACCACTACTTTTTAAAATGAAATAATATTATACAAAATATGAAATACACAATGTAGAACATAAAATTTATTAAATAAAAATAATAATAATGAAAAGTTTTTAAGAAGAAATATTAAAAGATACATAATTTACTTTATTTTGTTGATTCTGCAGAATAAAAAACTAAGACTTTTTTTCTCATGTTGGCATTTCTGACTCCATTATACTCCCTGTGTAAGCACTTCGGCTACGCTCGGTCTTTTGCGAGTGCTTTCGTGAAAATATCTCGCCACTTGATTTTCTAGGTTGCCAAACGTTCTCAGTTACTTACACTCATCCCCCTCCAGCTAATTTACATAACCAAAATATTTTTTGAAAATTAATATAAAAAAACTTTATCCTTACAAAAATCTGAAAAAAAATTACAAATAGTGAAATAAAATTCTCTATCATGTGATATTTTTTTTATATGCAATTTACGGACACTTTTTGAGTTATTTCAAAAAAACTGAAACTCCATTTAAACTAATGTTAAATGAATTTTTTTTTAATTTTCTCCTAATTCATATATCTTTTCAAAAATTGGTATACAAGGGTCTTTTACCTTTATAAATAAACCCTGAAAGTTTGAATGATTTTCCACGGACACTTTTGGCTGTACTTTACATGTAGGATAAGACCTTAAAGTTATTAATAAAAAAGATAATTGGGGTAATTTTGAAACGGAAATTATAGAGTTTCCTTTTTATGAGTTTAAAAGTTTTTGTGGTTTTATAGCAATTTAATTAGTTAATTATTCCAATCAAATCTATATAATAATATGAAAATTTTCTGTTGCTTAATGAAGAGGAACACATTTATATTATATTCTCTTTACACTATACGTAGATATCATTAATTTTAAAGTTTTATTTTATATATATGTTAGCATCAAAACCCGAAATTGACCCAAACTAGGTATTTTTGCTCATTTCGGCTTTTGGTTCGTCGCTTTTTGCCAAAACCCGAAATGCAAGTTTATTTCGGCTTTTGGTCACGAAATTTTGATCAATACTAGTTTTGAGCATTTCGCAAAAAGCAAAACCCGGTGTAAACATTTATATCTAGTTTTGGTCTTTGAATTTTGACCAAAACTAGTTGTGGTCAAAATAGAAAAATCAAAACCCGAAAAATGAACATTTCTCAACTCAGAATTTTATGCAGTGATAAAAGACTATAATTATTTATTATAAATGCATGATATTTTGGTATTATAATTTAGGCGTTTAAACAATATTATTTTATTATTTTACTTGCAAAATATATGGTCTGAAAGATTAATTTGATTAGAATGCGCTGATCAAAATATCTAAATCTTATGGCTATAGATACGGAATATAAATTGAGACAATACGAAAAATAAACTTACTGTTTGACCTAGCAATGGACCACTTGCAATGAGCGAACTTTTTAAAATAATTTGAAATTTTCTTATTACATTTCTTACAAAAAATAAAAAATAATTTTCCCTTGTTGCAACAATTATTGCAACAATTACAAACATTTTATTGCAAGTGGTCCATTCAGTAATAAAAGTAATAGAGTATATTATTATTATTTTAAGGGGCTACTTACGATTAAATGTAAATTAAGAGCTATATATAAAACCACTAACCATGATCACTTATAATTTGCGCACCAATAATATACGTGTGTTGTGAACTTTTTAAATTCTAACACTTCCTTATCCTGTTTCTAACAAATATTATGAAACTATAAACCATGTTTTCAGCACAGAGACAAACAGTCAACTGAATATACGCACAAGAAATATTTTAAAATAAATTGTTATCACTGGATAAAGTACGGTGGAAGGTGGACTTGAACTTTGAACCAATATAAGGGAAATTAGTCATAAGTCATATCATAATATATCACTCTTATTGTAAATTAAAATAAATATTTTTACTTTTTTATTTAACGTGTCGTGTTATCTCTCTCTCTCTCTCTCTCTCTCTCTCTCTCTCTCTCTCTCTCTCTCTCTCTCTCTCTCTCTCTCTCTCTCTCTCTCTCTCTCTCTCTCTCTCTCTCTCTCACACACACACACACACACTTATTCTTATATAAAATAATTGAGTTGAGAAATGTTCATTTTTCGGGTTTTGATTTTTCTATTTTGACCACAACTAGTTCTGGTCAAAATTCAAAGACCAAAACTAGATATAAATGTTTACACCGGGTTTTGCTTTTTGCGAAATGCTCAAAACTAGTATTGATCAAAATTTCGTGACCAAAAGCCGAAATAAACTTGCATTTCGGGTTTTGGCAAAAAGCGACGAACCAAAAGCCGAAATGAGCAAAAATACCTAGTTTGGGTCAATTTCGGGTTTTGATGCTAACATATATATATAATTATAATAATAATAATAATAATAATAATAATAAATGGTTTTTATTACGAGGCCAAAAAGGGTACATACCCACTTACATGGTCCTCTGACTTATTCTTGACATAAATATTATCGTCAGAGTATTTAATTTTTACAACAAAATCATAGCATACATAAACATATTATATAATATTATTTCACTATAGTGATAAAACATGATAAAGAGCATAATATATATTTCTTATTTACTTATTCTTATACAATTATGATAAACACTTTTTACTGACATGTATTTTATATTTAAAATAATACTAATCAAAATATCTTTTACATACTCAAAACGGATATTTAGACAATTATTGAGTCTTTAATTCTTTTATTCAGACTTAATCAATAAACAAAATTATAGTGTCATTGATTGCTATTTTTAACTAATAGCGATATCAGCATTTTAATGCAACATTTTGTTAATGTGGGAGTTCTAAATTTTTATCTATAAACATGTGTCCCAAATCCACCGACTGACAAGGAAGAACACCCCCGGAACCAACCCCCGACGGAAACCCCCCGCACCCGCTCCCGCTTCGACTTACTGCATATGCAGCAATTCGAATATATATTAAATATATAATTATATATATATATATATATATATATGTTATATATATAATTATATATAACAATCGTATTATTATAGTATAGGGTCGGACTAGAAATTTTTATTTCTAACAATGCATTTTCTGTACTACTTTAATAACGTTTTATATAAATAAAAAATTCTTATTGTTCTCAATTTAGTTTCTCTACTTTTATTTAATAGTTTAACCTAATGTTATTAAACAGGGTTCTAGATATTAAAATAATGTAATATGTAATAGTTTGTATGTATAATATCATTTGTTTCAACGATGTTGTTACCCATATAAAGGCTTCAGTTCTACTAAAAGGCAAAAGATAATTTGAGCTGTAAATGTTTTCTCCTTTAAGTAAAACTACTGGAGAGAGAGAGAGAACTAGAGAGAGAGAGAGAGAGAGAGAGAGAGAGAGAGAGAGAGAGAGAGAGAGAGAGAGAGAGAGAGAGAGAGAGAGAAGACAAAGAGATAGGGTTTAATGATGTAACCTCATGTCTAGTATATGCGGACGTCGATGTTATACGATGTTTTTAGCTTTGAAAATTGCAGAAAGACTTAACACACTCACACACACACTCTCGACAAAAGATCCCGAGAATACACAAACTGATCTTGTGGTCTATTTTATGTGTCTATAACCTCAACTTAACAA
>OX439132.1:41050330-41170330 GCA_949318235.1 Ecdyonurus torrentis | reverse complement strand
TTCATAATCATATGTTGCCTATTACAATTTAGCATTTGTTGATACCATACTAAAAATAATAAATTTATACTTATAGTAAGTTGTAATTTGATAACAATAATCTATAATAACTTTAAAATAAATATTTTCACTCCCTTTAACTTTTTTTTATAAATGATACATTATATAAAAGTCAATAGATTGCCTTTTCTTATCTTATAATACATTTATATTCAATTTTATTTTTATATTTCTTTTTCTGTTTTTCCCCCAACATACTTTTTTCCAATAAACATCAAGAAATAGAAAATAAGAAAGAAAGAGAGAAAAAAAAATTCTTATAGCAGCATTTCTATTCCATTAAAAAACCACGTAACGTATTTTCTCTTTCTTGCGCGCGCGGAGAAAACGATGAATGATCTAATCGTTTGTATAGAGATGCACGGTGTGTGTGCCAAATAAACGATGTTCATATAAATCACTCCATTCTACGGCAGAGTGAATTGATTCCAACATCACATTCCCTCGAGCATTTTTTTCCCAAGCTAAGCCTAGCTGGCTTTTTCTTCTTCTTTTGCTGCATGCTATACTGCCTTTTTATATATATATTTTTTATCTCAAGTTTTTTTTTCTTCTTTCATTCTATACGTTGGATCAACGAAATGCCAGAGTAGAGCCAAAACAAGGTTGATCGACCACCACCCGGCACCCTTACCGTAACCATTCTGGACTCTCTCTCTCTCTCTCTCTCTCTCTGATCACATAAAACGATTAAGTTCTTGTCCTAATAGATTGATTCAAATTAAAACTTTTTTATTGTTAATTGGATTTTGGTTTTAATCCTAAAGTAAAATTGTTATTTTGTAATTAAGGAAGATTTTCAAATCAGTCTGTAAACGCAAAGAGATTAATAGAAAATATGTATGGAATTTATGCCAACAAAAGGGTTTATTTAAAAGCAAATCGGTAAACCTTAAATTAATTTTTATATCCATATAAAAATTAAACGAGAAAGAGAAAGAGAGAGAGAGATTATGTATGTATGTGTGTGTGTGTGTGTGTGTGTGTGTGTGTGTGTGTGTGTGTGTGTGTGTGTGTGTGTGTGTGTGTGTGTGTGTGTGTGTGTGTGTGTGTGTGTGTGTGTGTGTGTGTGTGTGTGTGTATGTGTGTGTGTGTGTGAGGGATAGAGAGAGAGAGAGAGAGAGAGAAATGGGATTGGGAGGAGTCCGAAGGAATAAATAATAAATTTTAAGCAATTCAGAGAAATTAAAAAGTTACTTGAACTTGACAAAAAGGCATAAACTTTTAAGCTTATAAATAAATTCAATACTAGGAGATTTTGTACTTCTTTATCTACTTACTTTGTTATGTTTAATATATAAAAGTGTACCAAATTGGGATTTAATTGTCACTTGATAAATCAAGGCAGGTAACATTTATTCATCACGTGTTAACATTTTTTTAAATTTATTTTTAAACTGTTCAATACTGTAATTGCTTTAAAATTTTCAGTAAAAAAATCATTCAAACTATTTGTAATTCCAACGTTATGTCAAATTTTATAAATTTAATTGTGAAACTGACTTGGTTAAATTGAGAGGTCGTATATCTGATTTCTCCCAATAAAAAAAACTGTTAATTAATATTATTGACATTAGTTGAAATAATAATACATGGTTTTTATTTGAGGCCAAAAAAGGTACAAACATGGTCCTCTGACTTTTATTTAAACAATATGCAATAGTCAGAGTATTTCATCATTGCACATCAAAATATAATAATAAACTATTGATGTTTAAGCTTATTTTCTGTTGTTTAAAAGTAAGTAAAGGCTATATTATGGGAATATACAAAATTATGTAGTTTAATTACATACATAAAAATCAACATAATAATATATTCCACTATCAGATAAATAATTAATCTATTATAAAATCAAGTAAAACAAACTTATCATATATATATATATACACACACACACATACACTTAAGCTATAGGTTTACTTTGTAAGTGCTTTATATTAAATATTAAATAGAACTAGTGTTAGTAGCAATTACATGATAGTTGTATAGCGAAAACAACAAAACCAACAACAAATAAAATTTATAACAAACAAACAACTTTGGTGTCATTAATAATGCACCAAAACATCGCCTTACATTGTTATCTACAAGAAGGAGGAGGTGGGAGGAGAGAGAAAACAAAACTTTAATAATAAACTGTATAACTAAGGTATGAAATATTAATACTTTTATACAATGTTATTTAAACCTTTAAAAACTACTTTTTTTATGTTAGAAAAATAAGAAGATGAAGACGGAAAAAAAACTTAAAAGTTTATATAAAGTCAACAACTTGAGTGCATGTAAAAGTGCTGATGGTATAAAAAGATAATGTCACATAATATAACATTTTTATTTTTCTCTCATTATATTTGTTATTATACGTATATACAGAAAGTAATGTAATCATCAAATTTTAGTCTTGTTTTTATTTTTAAACATTTCTTAAAATTAGCGTACTTTTTTTTAAAGTATTTAATAATAATGGAAATTAACAAAACGCAATTTTATAGTTTATATAAAACGAAAAAGTTAGCTATGTAAAAGAATAAAATAATCTGAAATTAAAAATACACCACTTAAAAAAATTATTTATGAATAAACCTTAATCTAACATATTGGATATTAAGGTAGAGACAGTGGTAAAAATATCGTGTTTTTATTGTGACAGCGATAGTAAACTAGCTCTCTGATTGGCTAGAGGGAACCCACTAACCAATCAGAGAGCTAGTTTACTATCACTGTCACAATAAAAACGCGATATATATTTTTTTTTACAGATTCTACCTTTATAAAATAATAAAAGTGTCCCCCCCCCCTCCACTTAATTCATTATAGAACAAAAATAAATATAGCTCATGTAGAGCTGTACATATCAATTGGAATAAAACCATAACCATTCACAAAAATGTATAAAGTTCAATAGGAAATCCCAGATTTTTGCTGTCTCAAAATGACTTGGAAGACTCCAGACTATATACGGTAGATCCAGACAAGAGGTTTAGTGTTAAAAATGCTGTGCAGTTAGTTTTGTAAGAAGCAGAGTGGCTTTAGTTTGATGTGACACAAAAGTCCCTCGTGGCCCCGAGGATTTGACGCACATAATATGTTATTTCACCGCATCTGACACACACAAAAAACTCTTTCTTTCCATTCATGGACTTTAATAAACTCCTTACTTTTTTTTTTTTTTAATTCAATTAACTTTTTCATTTTTATGAAATATAATACTTAAAAGCTTTTTTTAACAAAATAAATTAAATTATATTTTTAATCCATTTTTATCTATATAACAATCTCATATTATCTTTTTATATATAAAATAAAAATAAAATTTAAAAAGATAATTTGAAAATTATAATAATAAAAAAGAGACTCTAAATCTCTTTAAATCTACAGATTTAAACTGTAAAAATATGAAAGAGTTGTTTTTATTTTATTTGCAGGCGAGACTTCGTGAGGATTATAAATAGTCGCGAGATACAAAAATGTATATTCATATTTATATCAGTATTCAACACAACTGGCAGCTTGATAGACAGGAATACAAAAAGAAATTTTTCAAAAAATTTCAAAAATATGTAATATTTTATAAATATAAAAACAAAACACGCATATCATATAACGTGATATGCGTGACAGTAAGTTGCATTGTTGTTTTTTCACACAATTTTGTCACCAAAACGAGAAATAAAGCATGACACGCGACAACACGCACTATAATTAACTTGAAAAACTGTAATTGAGATAACAAAAACTTAATTCGTAATTCCACAGGGATAGAAAGAGAGAGAGAGAGAGAGAGAGAGAGAGAGAGAGAGAGAGAGAATCAACATTTTTTGCTCTTTTTAAAGTTATAATTTTTTTAATCAAATAAAACTATCTCTCTTTTATTTTTAGCTCTTATATGAAAAAACAAATGAATTAGATTATAAAAGCAATTAAATTACAAGTGCTTGTATATTTTATAATATAATATAAAACTTTTATATCATTTTTCCTCTCTCCGTTCTCAATTATGTAATTTAAACTGTTATTAATACTTATTTAAACAATGTTTATTCATGTTTAAATGGAACTCAAATACAAAAAGTCAATATACAAAAGAGTAAATATTCAAAAGCAGCAAAATTTTCATTTGTATTATATTATATCATGATCCACCGCGTGTTATTATTAAACTAAATAAATGTTGTTTTATAACGTTTGATTGTGATTTACTTCGTATAGTTAATTTTGGTAATGAATATGGTGAAATTTATTACTTTTTGTTTTTTTGTTAACTACTTGTAATTTCTCACCTAAATTAAATGAGAATAAACAAAAATTGGTATTGAAAATTTATAGGTTAAAGTGACCATCCAGACCTAACAATATGCCCTTTTAATTCATTATTTTAAACACAAAATGGGACACACAAAAGCATGTTCAATTTTTACTATTACTCAAATGTAACCCCGCAGGAGAGCGCGAATAAGTTGTTAAGTAGGTAAAGTGCACAATTTTTGAACATTTCTAACGTCAGGATTGTTCACATATTCAAGAGAAAACATTGTGCGGGTTGCATAAGCTGAAATTTGGATAATACGTTTTAGGGCGTCAAAATTAGGTTCTTGGACAAAATAATTGTATTTTTGTGATTAATAAATTAAAAAGGCATGTTGTGTGATGGTCTGGATGGTTTTTTAATCACAATATTAAAAACTGTAATAATAATTAAAGTCTTCACTTTTCTTAAAATACGACCACTTTTATTAGATTTTATATCGTACAAAAATTAGATTATTATCCGTACAAATTTAAATAGTCATCAAAATAGTAAACATTTTGTAATGTTTTGTTAAGAATTGTATTATACAAGGTGCATAGTTTAAGTATTTATATCTGAAATTTGAAAATTTACCTCTCAATTTTTAGTGTCCATAGCAACTTTATAGTGACACATATAGATAAAAAAAATAGTGTCGTAGATCATCAAATAATGAGAAAAAATAGTATAATATAGAGTAATTAAGATCGGTATGAAGTTAAATTTGCAAACACGCACAAATAAAATTACATAATATTTTATTTGACATTTCTTAATATACACTGAAGTTTTCCTATGCGAAAATGAACTTTTTCTTCATTTACAACTTATGTCAATAGCAGATCAAAGTAACAGAACACATTGAACAAAAAACATGTCTAGTATCCTAGCATACCTAAATATCAACGTTAATTTGACCGGAGTCATTGATTTCAAATTTATTTTCCGTTTACAAAATGTCATAAACATGCAGCTGACATTTTGTGAATGTAAAATAAATTAGAAATCAGTGATTCCGGCCAAATCAACGTTGATATTTAGGTATGTTAGGATACTAGACATGTTTTTTTGTTCAAAGTGTTCTATGGCTTTAAGACCAGTTTTAAAAATAACTGACTTCTTTTCACACATACATTCATTGCAAACCGAAATTGCAATCGTAATTTTAAATCTTCGTGGTATCTTTATAATCCCTAAACTATGTTTAGATTGTGTAAATTGAAAGGAAAAAAGTGTACTTCTCACCTTTGTCTTATATTCGATATAATACCTCATAAAATCAATATATCAATAAGTAGCTTTTAACATAAAAAAAAATTTATGATTGTGATTAGCTTTAGTATATCTAAAAACGATTAGACGTTTTATATAGCGGAAGTTAAAGCATAGAAATTATTTTATCACCTTCGAGTGGTGTTGCAGGAAATATCATAAAGTAAGGAACAGAGATAAAATTGAAAATTACTGCCCATAAAATTGAGCTCTCACTCATTCTCTCTTCGTAATCGTAAACTTATATAAAATAAAAATCGTATTCCGATCAAATTCTCACAGTGAAAATAAAGCTTTAAATTGTTGTCTATTTTGTTACTAACGTTTGTAATCTCAGTGAGCTAACTATTTAGGGGTTTTATAACCATAATTAGTAAATTGGATTGTATGTAGTCCGTTTTGTCACTGAGATTTAACGTCTAAATTAGACATTACTGTTAACGTTTCAAAACTTTTGTTTTAGAGTAATTGGTTATTTTTAAACGTAAATCAATGAAACTTCAACTTTATAGCAAAATATTCAAGTATTCATGTTAAGTGTCTCAGCAAAAATTACAAGCAGCATAAAAATATTCAAATGTATGAAATTCTATATACATTTGTTCAATATATTTTTGATTTTTTAGAGCAATAAAAAACATTCTCAAAACAAACTTATTTTATACCAAGTCGCGCACCTCTCTCCCTAAAGTGAAAGTGCCAAAAAAGTTACTGAAGTTCACATTTATTTTAAGTTGCTTTCAAAACTGTTAAAGTAAAAACATCTAGAGCTTAAACGGCGTTATTGATTTATTATACAAATACGCAAATTTTACAAGAAATACAAAAAGTATCAAAGAAGGCGTGTTTAAACAGTGTAATATTTTCAATTTGTAATACAAAACTGGCTCCATTAAAAAAACATTAAATTTTAACGCAATAAAATTTATTACCCGATGCAAATACTACTCCGTGTGAGCATGCTATAAGGATAAATTTTCATGCTATTTGAAAATTCCGATTTTTAGGTGACAACATAATAATAAAAGATAAGATTATTTGAAAGTTTATGTGTCGGCACGCAAGTTTCTCAAAGTTTCATGACCACAGACAGGTAAAGAGGAGAGAAAGAGAGAGAAAGAGAGAGAGAGAGAGAGAGAGACATTTATTACACTACATAAACACTTTACACTTCATCTATCTTACTTTATCATAATATAACAAAAAGTTAGACTCTAATTTTCTTCTGCGATAACACAAAAACCACGTACTTAAAATAAAACCACATGGACGCCATTTCAAAGTCATAATAAATATCAACTTAAGAACAAAAATGACCTTTTTCACTTACCTGTAAATTAAACCACTTTAATAATAATTTTCTAAAATAATATTAATAATAAAAAAAATTTATAGTGATGATGAAATTTTCATCTCCTTTATATAAACTTTATTTTGTTGATTATATTACAACATTATACGAGATGAAATACAAACAATAGAAAAGGGTATATGTTAAATTAATATTTAGTGTTTGAGTTTCCTATTACTTTACAAACTTCCTGAGTAAGGGAAAATATAAAGTATATACCTATACAGTTCAGTCAACAAGAACGTTTCTATACAATATTATACTGTAGTAGATATTATAATACTAAATAAATTTAAATTAAAAAATATAATATTCATATGTATGTAAATATATAAAATAAATAAAGTTTTATAAGACGGTTCGCTTGTGTTACGTGTATGAATATGTGGGCTTATGTATTTAAAGGTCACCCCATAAAGAGCATGTGCATTTTTGGCCAAAATTATTTTATTCAATTTTTTTTAAAAAAGGTTATCATTTTATATGTTCCCTGAAATTTTTATATTTTTTTAGCAGTTATATTTAAAATTTAAAACGAATAATATTGCGCGACTTCAGTGAAGAACGGTTTGACCAACCAGCAGTTTTTTTTTTCTCTATACTGTAAAATTATGGAAAATACGCCGAAAATACGCCGATTGCTGCAAACTGGCCAAATGCACATACGCCCTTTGGCTGCAGCCACATAAATATACACACACACAAATATATATAATATTTTTATCTTGTGCCAATAAATATTTTGTTTTTTAATATTGAATGTCTTGACAAAAACATCAACAAGATATACTACAGATATAATTCTTAAAACAAAGTTATTAGAAATTTCAATTTATAGTTTGTTTATTTCTCACACTATGTATATACCAGACTATATCTACAAAAATTAACATCTTTCCTGTCATCATTTCACTTATACGATCCAAGAAATGAGTCAAAAAGTTTATAAATAGAATCATAACTTTTAGAAAATAAATGTCTGTCAAAGAAGCATAATTTTATGGATGTTACTATAAGATTGTCTATATATTTTTTTTATATGATTTCTTTCTTATATTTCCAATTTTTAATATCTGATCAAATCAGTAAATCCTCAGTACATGAGGATTTACAGGATATGAAACATAAAGAATTACAATCATAACAACTGAAAAACGACGTGTTACCACTAAAATTATAACAAGTTTAGAAATGGATTGTATATTGCGATTTTAAAAAAAAATCTTGTTAAAAAAAAAGTGATGAAAATACGTGTCTGTAATATAAAGACTTATTTTCACACAGAGTTTTTAAATTGACGTTACTAAGAAAATATTGCTTTCTTACTGATAAAACAAATTTACATGCATCCAATATAAGGTTTTACAATTTTTTTCCATCAAAGCATGGGATTTAAAATTGAAAATTTGATGTAACAAAGAATACGATGAAGCGAGATAAGTTTCCATCAATATTGGTGCGCTTTTTTTTTTTTTTTTTTCCTTGTTATAGACTTAAGTTTATATTGAATTTTTTATCCCAGCTTATTATTTTTTTTCTTGCTTGTTTACTAAAAAATAATTTCAATATAAAGATCTATTAAAAAAATATAAAATAATAATAATAAAAACTTTATTTTTCAAGTTAAAAAAAAAAAAAAAAACTGTATATTTTTTAGCTGTTTTAATTTTTGTATTTGACGATGACATTATTGATTCTAATGTAACAGAGAAGATACAGTTATTATTTTGATACTAATCTCAATTCTACAGTATACTTCATTTCATATAGCTCAGTTGCATAATGTAGTTAAGTATATAGCATACATTATGCTTTTACTCATCAACTTTGTAAGTAATTTTATGCTTCTTTATTAGTTTATTTGTACAGAGAGCAGCTATAAGTTTAATATTTAATTACTGTGTAATATACATTTTCTTAAAGTAATCGTTATAGGAAAAGAGAGAGTCGTTTTTGAGAAAGTATATAAGCTTGGTTAATTAGGTCCTCTTTTATATGTAATATATTTGTATCTGAATCTAAAAGAGACATGAAAATAATATATTGGAAAGATTGTACCAGGTTGGAAATTATTCATGAATTCATTCTCTCTCTCTCTCTCTCTCTCTCTGGACTTACATAGCTTAAAGCCTAAATAAGCTTAATGTTTATGGTTAACCATATAACCAATCAATGTATTAACTCTATGTACTTGATTGTGTTTACAGGAGGAGATGGAAGACCGGCCCCGGATCTCCACACTGCTCAATTCTCTCGCCAATTACTCGAACACGATCCCCGCTGCTACGGACCCTGATGCTAAGCCCAAGCCCGGAGCTCAACCTGCCGGTGCTCGCATGGGTACGCTCATCGGTGTCTTCTTACCTTGCATCCAAAACATCTTTGGTGTGATTCTCTTCATTCGTCTCACCTGGGTGGTGGGAACTGCGGGTGCTGTGGCTGGATTCCTCATTGTGCTGATTTGTTGCTGTGTGGTCAGTACCTAATTAATTTTAGTATAGAATTAAAGTTTAATCAAATAATAATATACTAGATTCTTGTCATTTTTTTATATATATATATATATTTTTATCAAATTATAATAATATTTTAACTAACTGGCTTAATTTGCATGTTTTTATTATGTGTTCTTTAAAGGCATAGTAAATTTACCTTTTTTATCATTTATAATAATAATTAAATTACCTTGCTACCCATAAATTAGATATCAACGTGTTCATGCCTAATCTATGGATAATGAGATATGTTAATTATTTTTCTTATATTATAAATGATAAAAAAGTAAGTTTATTTTGTATTTAAATTAATTCTCAAGAATATCCCATTAAAATATTTGAAATGGTAAATTAAAATACAGGATGTATCTAAGAATAAATAATATTGAAAAATAATTGACAATTTTTATCAATTTAAATAGAACTCTATTAAATTAATAATAATTCAAGACGCTCAACAAGATAAAAATAATCGCACTCAGCTTATTTTATAATAATGTATAAAATTATATTTCTCGAATAAAGTTTTATATTTTTGTTTTCTTTTATATTGATATAAAAAACACGAATATCAAATGGTACTGTATAATTGAAATATTTTTCCATATATTATGTAGGATATTTCATACCAAAGCAGTTTTTTTTAACAAAATCTCCCTGATTAAAAATAAAAATAATGATACTTCTCTTTGAAAAAAACAGAAAATAAAAAATCTCTAACGAGACAAAAAAGTAACAATTTTATTTGTGTTCAGTAGAATAAAAAAAAAAGGGAGAGAGAAGTATAAAAAAAAGTATCTGTGTAATTTAATTATTAAATGTATATACTTTTTACCATGAAAAAAAAAAAAAAAAAAAAAAAAAAAAAAAAGAATTCAAAAGTAAAAGCAAATGAATTTTTTCTACTGTTGCGTGTAACTTTTGTAAAATTTAATCACCTCACAAACCTTATAGTTTATTTTAAAAACACACACATACAACATTAGATTTCATGGTTGTTTGTTTGCTTCTAATTTTAATATTTATTTATAGAGAATAGGACGCAAGCAAAGATACCTAATACATTTTCTAGTTGACCCTTTTTATGCATACGACGAAACGTTGCATCATGAAATATTTTAGTTGTGGGAGCTTAATATTATTTTTAAACTATATCGGTGCTATATTAGATTTTAACACGTTTTTCCTTGGCTTTTATTTATTTTGTATAAAAAGGGGGAATTTGAGAATGAGCAATTAAGCTTTCTCGTAATGAAAACGAACAATTGAAGAAATATTTTTATTTTTAATGAGTAATTTTTAACATTTTTTTTTTGTTAACTCTCCTTAAAATGCAAAGTAAAGAAATAAGATTGTCTCAGGCAGTTCATGGTAATAATAACCTACAAGCGTTGGCCTCATTAATTATATAATAAATATAAGTAAATTCATATAATTTTAAATAATTTTCAAAGCTCTATAATTAACAACATACAATAAAATGAATTTAATCAAAAGTATAATGTTACCTATTTCAGTGAGTGTTACATCAGTTTCGTCAATTTTAGAATTGAGATTAAAATAATCGGCCAAAGTGAAGTATTTTTTATAATACATATTTATTTATTTTTTTTATTTGTCAAGCAAAAACAGACTTGGGCCCAATACATTGGCAGTACACTCAGTATAAATAATCAATATATTACAATCAAATTAAAATTAAAAATAAAGCATGCACATACACTATACTTGACTCAAAAAACCTGAGTTACCTGCCATTCGACCTTTTATGGTATCGCCCAGCCGCACCCCGTCTCCTCAAATATAACAATGGGCCATACTTTAAGCATGCCCGCAAATCGACTGAGGTTTTTTGAGTCGAGTATAAAATAGACAGATTATGCATAATAACATAACCATTGGTTTTCACTATTCTTATAATACAAACTTTTTTTATTGTATTATAAGAATCATTGAAAATATCAATAATTATGTCATTACATAATGTTGTCGCTCTCGTTATAAAGGAGTTTTAAAAATTAAAAGAGTTTTAAACAACCACTTTTCAGACTTTAATAATATTGATGACAGATTGTCATAATTATATTTTTGCAGTAATATATTTTATAGGCTAAAAAATGGGTAGAAAATAATTAGCTTACGAATAATAAAAACTGTTTCCATAATTAAAATAGAGAGATATATAGGCAAAAAAAAAAAATAAAAAATAAAAAGACGATTGATATGAAATTTGTCAAGTTATACGTTAGCATTTTTTTCGTATTTTTTTATGTTACAAAATTGAATTAAAAACAGCCATGATTAAAAGAAAAAAAGGCAAAGTAGAAAAAAAAAAAATGAACGCAGTTTTTCAATTATTAATTTTCACAGAGAAATGATAAAAATTTCTTTATAAATATAATTTCTCATTCATTAAAGTTTTTTTTTCCTTCAGTTTCTTTTCATTTTTATTTTGCCTTCAAGCCACTACTAATATATACTCGAAGTCGAAGAGAAAATTTTAAAATGAAATTTTATCGAAGTATATAAAATTAATAATAAAAGAAACTTTTATTTCTATTTTAGAATGAAAAATAAAAACTTTAATATTAAGTCCTGCGCATAACTTACTTTAATTAAGTATAAAAAAAAGTTATATTATATAAAGTCTAATTTTTTTTTTAATAAAACTGGAGCAATTTGTTTTTTAACTTCCTATTAACTATCCAATCATTTTTCAAACGTAGTTTTATATTAAAAGAAAAAAAAGGTCAATTAAAAAAAAAAAAAAGAATGAATGAATGAATGTAATTAAAAGAACAATAAACTTATTTAATTAAGGTATTAAAATTAAAAGAAGCAACCGTCGTTACGAAGTAAAACCCCGTAATTTGAACATAATTTGTCGTATTAAAGTGTGTGAAAGCACTATTATCCCTAAATACCATCAAGTTAGAGTGGTTTGTGTTATATAGACTTACTTGTCTTCCTAATACTTTATGGGGATGTTTATAATTTGGATCACAATTTACGACCTGCTACACTTTATGCTTACATTGTATTTTCAACTTACATATAATAGGATCAATGTTAAGTAATTATATTTGAATAACTGTCTGTAATAATGTTTGTGGTATTGAGTTTAATAATAAAAGCCAGTAAAATTTGCAAAGTAAGGGTAAATTGTTTTTCAATTACTTTATTTTATTTTTATTTATTTTAACTTTTACAAAAAAAAAAAAAAAAAAAAAAAAAAACGGGTTTATTTATGATAATGTTTGTATTGTAAATAGATGTTATTACATAATGACTTTCTAATAAAATTATTGACTATTAATATTTATAATCATAACATTACATAAAATAATAATAATAAATATATCAATAACTACATTGGTTATTATAATTATTGATTGGTTAAAGATATAACAAATAATTAAAACTGCCCTTTCCCATATTAGAGTTCAAGTGTTCCTCCAAACTTTTAAGGTTTGAATATGTATTATACTATTTACAGAAAAGACATTGCTAAAAAATAAGCCAATTTCTACAGTTACTAGTGGGGGGTAAATCAACAACTATTATACGTACTACGTATGAAATAACAAGTGTTTTACTTTGTAGATTTTTTTATGATCATTACTTTTTTATCTAAAAAAACTTTGTTTTTATTATTTTTTTAGGATTTTAATTTTAAATATACATGAACATTATTGTATTTTTTAGCTATTTATAATTATCCCCCACCCCTTTTTGTTTTTTTAATTTTTTCTAAACCTGGTTATACACGGCTATATTTTTTAATTGCCATTATTTTAATTGCATGCAATTTTTTTTATTATTATTATTTTTAAATAAAGATATCATGTAATCAAAAGCAAATATTGCATCGTGTATAAAGATCTGAGTCTTAAAAACTCTTATGAAAAGCTCAAAACAACTTTAATTTCAATACCTCTGAAATTGATACAAGTTCTTATGGCTAATTGTTACATTATTTATCCGATGTTTCAGACTATGTTGACTGCTATTTCGATGTCTGCGATTGCTACGAATGGTGTGGTACCGGCGGGTGGGTCTTACTTCATGATCTCTCGTTCTCTTGGTCCTGAATGTGGAGGGGCTGTGGGGATGTTGTTCTACACGGGTACCACGTTAGCTGCGGCCATGTACATAGTCGGCGCTGTTGAGATTGTCATTGTAAGTATCTCTTGTATATATGATATTCAGTAACAATTTAATATAGTACACATGACACATGATTGTGATTTAAGGAGCGGGAAAATAGTATATTTTTTCATCAAAATAGTCCTCAAATTTTAAAAATAGTCTGAAATAGTCTCCAAAAATGTTAAAATGATCTGAAAATAGTATTTAAAATTTATATAGCTCAACAGTGATTTTATTAGTATAACAACTTGTTTGAAGTTGTCTGTTTTCTAAAGAGTCGCTTAGAAAGTGAATTAAAAAAGAAAAAAAATCAGACACTATACTAAAAACATGTTTTTTTTTAAATTTTCAAGTTATTTTTGTTAGAAATAGCGAAAAACATCGAAAAAGAGTGAGCCTGGAAAAGTTTGAAGAGTCCAAAATAGTCTCGGAGACTAAAATAGTCGTTTTTAAATTTTGCACATAAGCTTAAAATCGTGCGATTCGTAGACATTTTTAGCAAAACCCCCAATAGTCTTAACATTGACAATAGTCTAAAGACTATTTTTCTACTCTCCAGTGATAATATATTTTACCACTACGCAAGATTTGAAATATTATTCTTATGAGAAAAAAATTGCACTGCATTTGAATGGTATACTATATAATATAATATATATAAATATATATTATCACAGTCGTGTGTATACGTCAGGTAATAAAATTTAAAATAATAAATTTCTATTATGAAGTCAGTTAGGGTCTATACACACTATAACTGATCCACTATCGTGAATTATGCTGACTGAGTTTATACCATATCACGCATACACCACTTTTTTTTAATTAATCACAAATCATTCTATTTATATAAACTTTTTTCTTAATGTAACTCTTTTTACTTTTGACATCATGTGACATTCAATTATAAGTTTTCAAACTTTTTTCCCGATTTTCTTAGAAAACATCGTATTTAACCGATAGCAGCAAATTATGTTTGGTATAATATTAATTAGTATTCACCTCAATAATAAACTTTATATTATTACAAATTCATCAAATGTGCTGATTTTTTAAAATACATTTTACTTATATTATAATTATTTGAGTAATTTTATTATGGGAAGGAATACATAGGCCAGCAAAGGAAAAACATCATTTTTATTTTTTTAATTGCAAAAGAAGCTTCAAACCTCAAACTAAGCTTTATTTTTAGCTCCTAATAAGCTCGGAGAATATGAGAAAAAATTTGCTTAGTAGAAATAAACTCATTTTATGTGAAAAATTAGGAGAAATGATGTTTCTTGTATGCTGGACAATGCATTAGGCACCACAAACGTGGCGAAAAAGCGCAAGGATGTGCAAGGGGTCAACAGCGAATTTTATATAGATTTTGTTCAAATTCAATATTTAAACTTTTTTTTAATGACATGTATCAATATGTACTTTAGAAAAAAAAATCAGTTCAATTATAAAATTAATTTGGAACTCTAGAAATAATCCAGATTTAACAAATAGAAAATTAATCTAAAATATAGTATTTGAAATAACTTGTATTTATTTAATAATGCAAATAATATACAATTTGTGTAATGAATTATTTGAAAATCAACCAATTGACGTCATCTAGTTACAGTATATTAATTAATAATGAATTATAACAAACAGTAAATTGTAACATTTCAATTTTACGACTCCCTATAGTTTACATATAAATTTTGCATAATGAATTATTGATTTATATTATATTATTTAAATTATTTTACAAATTACTTTGCAATTTTATTACAAAATTTTCAATCTGATTATATAATAAAATATTTGAATATAATGAAAAAAGTTTTTGTATAAAACAAACTTTTCCTTCTTTTTTTTTTACAAATATATAATATAACAAAAAGTATAATATAAAGTTTTGTAAAGTTATCGAGTTTAAAATTAAAAACGTGTTGAAATGACTCATGAGAAAAATAAACACAGTCCCCTCTTGATAAAAAGAACAAAATTAGCATACTTAATTAAGAAATGTATACGTTAACACGCTCACGCAACGTTGTATTTAATTTGATAACACAAAAATACGCTTGAGAGATATCAGTGACAAAACTTGTTTTAACAGAGGCTGAAATGAATGAAGCAAACGTATCCTGAAACATAGGCAACAATTGCGGTACGCATGTAGTGCAAGGCTGTATACTTTACAGGGGCTACGGTCAAATGGGGCACTTTTTTAGTGTTATTTCTTTGTTTTATTATTTTTTTAATTTTAAAGTTAATTTTTTTCCATGGTTTTTAAAACATATTTATTTGCATTTAATATAATATTTGTAACACTAACACCATCTGTAGTGTAACTAAAATTATTATTTTTTTCTAATTCGTATATTTAGTAATACGATCGTTTGACCATTTATATTTTAATAAAGGTATACATTTTCAAACATGAAAATTCTAATTTTACAGAAAAAAATAATATAAATATTTATTTTTAAATAATTTATTAGGTTAAAATTAAGATTTTTTTTTTTTTTAATATTTATATTATATTGGGATCAAAGTTCACACCAATAGTGTGTATGGTGCTACCGCACTTTAATGTTGACTCCTCACTTATGGTCTGTTAATAATGTATTCATTTTAGTCTAAATGATGTTCTTTATTAGTGTAAATAAATCAATATTCAATGATGGTTCCATTTTTTTTTTATTCTTATTATAGTAAAACAACTCAAATAAACGAGCAAATTGAAAAGCAAATTTATAATATTAAATAATGACAAATAATAAAGAAATGTTATAAACATAATTCGGAACACTTAACGTTTTTTATATTTGAATTGTAACGATTGAAGAGGCAACAAAGAGCTCACTAATGGCATGTACTATACTGTGTGGTACTCTGTAGCAGTCGCGTTACTGTTTGAGATTTTTCAAGAGGCTCCGCTTCTCTCTAATAAGCCTCTCTTTACCAACCAACTCTCACAAGCTCAATTTTTTTTATTTAACAAATGATCACTCAAAATATAAAATAAAAATATATAAATATTACACTCACATTTTTAGGATAAAAAAATGAATGAAATCATGCAGTATAACATTGTGATTTGTTGAAGTACAAAATTTTTATATTAATTTTTTGAATTAAGAATAATTTATTTATTTGTCATTAAAAAAAAAATATATATATAAGAGCTGTTTAAAAAGTTCTTACTTTTTGCAAAATTCTATAGTTAAAAAAAAAAAAGAAAAAAAAAGTATAGAGTGTTTCAGTTTGAGTTTCTATAGCTACTCTAGAATCAGTTATAAAACTTAAAATACTTGACGATTTTAATTAGTATTCCTTAGCTTATTGAAGTTTTGTAATACTAAAAAATGGTTAATATTAATGCTGTTTAATTTCATATTTAATCCCGAATTACAGATAAGAACTAATCCGGATGTCAATTTTATCCGAATTACAAACGAATCAACAAAGTTCGGATCATAAAAGCAACAAAATTTAACAAATAAAAAAAAGTTACTATCTGGCGGTAGAGTTACAAAAATAAGCTCAAATCAATGCCATTTTAACCCACTTATACGGATTTTTGCATGCACCACCCTGTCGAATGACTGGGCAGTTCCTAACTATAGGCCACAGCCGCTAACTTCCAATCCTTTCTACCAACACTCTACCTCTTCCTTCTACATCCTTTCATCCCTCAAAGGGTAGATCAGGTTTAACATGGGCACTTGCGCCTTTCCTGGCTACCTTCTGTCACTGCTCAACGGTCCTCTCGAATACGGGGGCTTAGTAAGACATATGTACAGTAAAAACAAGAAAAGAAAAAAAAAATGGATAAAAATTACTTAATAAATCCACACAATTTTGAAAAACGGGGGAAAAATATCCGTTTTTTTTTTTTCCAGCACTAACCTGTGTAGATAAAAGATTAATAATATACATATTTATAAGATTGTTATTTGTTTAACCAGACGTACATGGCTCCAAGTTTATCGATATTCGGTGACTTCACGAAGGACGCTGACATCATGTATAACAACTTCCGTGTATACGGTACTGGCTTGCTGTTGGTCATGTCTACGATTGTGTACGTCGGTGTCAAGTTTGTTAACAAGTTTGCTACCGTCGCTCTTGCTTGCGTCATTTTCTCCATCATCGCAGTATACGTGGGAATCTTCGTCAACTGGCATGGCAACGATAAGCTCTTGTAAGTTTAAATATTTGAACAATAACATATGTCAATGTCATTATAACAGGTAAATAACGAGTATTCATTACTTTTGATTTTTTTTTTATACAGCAATAATTTTCAGTACGGTATATACTATTAACACCTTTTTTAATAAGTTGAACCTATAATAATTGTATGTATTGGAGTGGAAATTAAATTTACGAATGAATTTTAGTTAGAGTAAAAATTTGTTGCTGAATCATGCATAACATTTGAATTTTTGTAACTTAATGGGATGCTCATAATGACGCGTAAATTCACGTTAATCTTACGTGAGGATACGACTTTAATGTTGTTTGGATTCTTATGTGAAAGTTACGTGAATTTACGTGACATTGTGAACAGCCCATTAAAAAAAAAAAAAAAGGCAATAACGTAATGGGTAAAAAAAGTTGAATATCAAAGTTTTTTTTTCTGTCATAAAAGAACGGATATTTTTAAATTAAGAAATAAGTATACATATTTAAAATCCAGTAAATAATTTTAGATTTTAGTCCGTGTTCTTGTATATATACAGTCAACAACAGACAAAACTAATCAATGAAGTGCACCAAAAGTTACGAGATTTATGTATCTTTGTTTTCAGCATGTGCGTGTTAGGTGAAAGATTACTTAAAGACATCCCCGTTGCTAACTGCACCAAGGAGATTGGATCTCCACTGTTTGACACTTTCTGCGCCAATGCGACTACCAACACCGGCTGCGATCCTTACTTCGAACAACACAATGTTACTCTCGTGCGTGGCATCAAGGGTCTTGCCTCTGGAGTCTTCTTCGGTACGATACTCTTCTTTTTGAAACAATATAAATACAAAATTATAATAAACACTAAAAAAATACGCTTCTCAAAGATAAAGTTAGCAAAATTAGTAACTTTTATTACTGTTGATAAAAAAAGTAATTTGTTTATATCTAATAAAATATGCATACAATTTATCAAAACCTTTTAACTACCTTTGTGAAAACTAAATATTGGTAGCAGTATTAAAAATAAATAGCAAAAAAAGTTTGTTATCTTTAAATTTAACAATGAAAGCCCACAAATCACCATGGTGAGCACAAATTATGATTTCTTTTATGTCCAACTAAAAAAAAAAAAAAGAAAAAAAAAGATATAACCCATAAAATAAATTTTTAATTCGACTGTTTGGAAGCAGGAAAAATCTTAGTATCATGATGATAAAAATATGAGCTAAAAACATAAAATACGACTGCCATCAAGGGAATAATATCCAGTTTTTCTCTCTTTATTTTTTTTTTAATCCTCGAGAGTGCTCTTGTACATTATAATTATTATAAAAAATTTACAACAAAAAAAGTATAGTTGTTATAAAAAAAAAAAAATAAAAAAGAAGGTATAAATAATGATAAAAAGTTTAAAAAGTTGTATTAATTAAAAAAGTTTTTTCTCTTTTTCTTTTGTGTGTAGATAACATTCAGGACAGTTTCTTAGAGCTTGGTCAATTTATTGCGACGACTAAGGATCCAGACGTAATTGAAAGATTAGATCGTCCAAGTTACAATCAAGTGTACGCTGATCTAACAACCACTTTTACCATCCTCATCGGTATTTTCTTCCCATCTGTCACAGGTAACATTTTATCTATATATAAACTTATGTAAATTAGAGGTACAGTATGTTTACTTTCAATCTTATACTTAAATCCATGAGATTTTAAAGCTAATTTGTAATTTAATCTTTCAATACTCTAACCTAACATCACATTAAACGTTTATTAAATTTAGGTGCTCTTCCTTTTAATTTTTTATCATTTATCTTACAAGTCATTAGTCATTATTATAGTGCTTATATATTTAGGACGCTATTTTTTTAAATGATATATTATTACTAATGATATTATTAATTAATTATGCATATTATTGTTAATAAGGGTGTATCCGCATGAATTCATATTTAATGCGCTTAGAGGCCATACTGGAGTAATGAATAGCATTGCTCAGCATAGGCCAAACTTCGTTTTTAGCTATTTTCTAAAATTAAAAAAAAAAAAAAAAAAAAAAAAATCGGTCAAGTTTTTGTTATTATTATTTTTCTCACATACTCGAGAGACTTTGTCAACCCATCAATAGCATCAATGCTCTCAAAAATATTGATTATAGTATTTTTAAACGACCAAAATGAGTTATTTTCCCATGCGTTCCACGTTATTGATGAGTGATGACTTTATCATGAATGCATACATCCTATACTATAGTATGAAAAATAATTTTGAATTTTTAACTTAATCAGCTTCTTTGAACAGCAAACTTGATTTTTATTATTATTTCTTAGGGCAAAATATTCTAGGACTAAAAAATAAGCAAAAAAAAAAAAAAGCATGAATTAATTACACCGCATGACACTCGACAATTTGTCCAGGTATCATGGCTGGTTCTAACCGCTCTGGTGACTTGGCTGATGCTCAGTTCTCCATCCCCCGCGGAACTATTGCTGCAATCGCGACCACTTCTACCGTGTATTTGTCATCCGTGTTACTGTTCGCTGGCACCGTCGACAACCTGCTGCTGAGAGATAAGTGAGTTGACTTTATTTTATCTACTTGGTGGTGGCGTTAACTGGTTTCAAAATAACTATATCACTATGAGTAACATTAAAAATAAATCATGAAACTAACCTCTAAAATAACGTCAAACTTGACCTATATATTTAAAACTTTATGTTTTCAAAACGTTTGATTCTAAATATATCGAAAATAAACTTTTAATATTTGATTTTATTGTGAAAGAAAGAATTTAAAAAAGTCACTATTTGTCAATTTTATTTACATTAAATAAAAATGTCAATATCAGTTTATTTTTATCTATAAATAAAACTATTAAACTAATTTAATAGTACTAAAGAAACTGCAGAACGTTTTAGTTATTTTGATTTTCCCCTTCCAATCTAAAAATAGGCAACGTGCATGTTACGCTTGCTCAAAAAGTTGCATACCCTCAAGGGGCATAAGTCTAAAAATTATTGTAGGTGTGAAAATATAACAAATATAATTATGTAAATTTAATACTTTAATTTTAACTCATCAGAAAAAATTAAAATAAATAAATCTACGGATAATTTTATTTTTAAAATTCAAAATTTTCGACGAAAAATATAACAAATGAACGTTTAACGAGGTTTGATGTATTTCAGGTTTGGTCAAAGTATTGGTGGAAAGTTGGTGGTGGCTAACATGGCATGGCCCAATGAATGGGTGATTTTGATTGGTTCCTTCCTCTCAACTCTGGGTGCTGGGCTTCAATCTTTGACTGGTGCACCACGTCTGCTACAGGCCATCGCTAAGGACGGAATTATTCCGTTCCTCGCACCTTTCGCCGTATCCAGCTCTCGCGGAGAACCAACACGCGCTCTCATTCTCACCGCTTGCATTTGCCAATGTGGTATCCTGCTTGGTGAGCGAGCCACCGCATCACCCTCAATATAAATTTAAAATGCACTCAACATTTTTCTCTCAATCTTTTAACCTGTTAACAACTTGATAGAAAAAAAAAACGGGTGCTACAGATCTTTATTCTTTACTCTCATTTTAAAATATTCTTGAGGTGCTGGATTTTATATAAAAAAAAAAGAAATACTCTTATGAAATTGCAAAATAAAAAAATTAAAGTTTATTGCATGGGTTTAATATTTTTATAAATAAAATATTTACCAAACTTTTAAAATTACTTGTTAAAAAGAATATTTTTAGCACTAAAATTGCACGGAGTATATCCTTACTCTTCCCCATTCTAATACTGATTGGTTATGGATTTAAAATTTAACATTTTTAAACATAAAAACTGTGTTACGAGTATCTCAGCGAGGAAATGTTATTTTATATCGCACTTCATATTGACAAGGACATATTGATTACAGGTAATGTTGACTACTTGGCTCCTCTTCTCTCCATGTTCTTCTTGATGTGCTACGGCTTCGTGAACTTGGCTTGCGCTCTGCAAACTTTGCTACGTACACCCAACTGGCGTCCTCGCTTCAAGTACTATCACTGGTGTCTCTCGTTCATTGGTTTGTCTCTATGCATTGCTGTTATGTTTATGACCAGCTGGTATTACGCTCTGCTCGCCATGGGCATGGCTGGAATCCTCTACAAGTACATCGAGTACCGCGGGTCAGTATTTTAGCGTAATGTCAGTGAGAATTTTAACATACGGTACACTGTTATATTTTATATTAAATTAAATATATATATATAGCTCGTATATAATATATAATTTCATATTTGCGTTAGCTTTAGACAATTGAATCGGCAATAATAATTATAAATATTAGGGACAAGGCTGTCCAAGACAATATATATTGTCAGGCTTAAACCTCGCCCTTTCAAAAAATTGTATTTTTTTCTTCGCATTTTTTGGAATAAAAACGATTATTTATTTATTTAAAATCATATCAGAAAAAAAAATCGGTCTTTCAATTTCTTATACATCGATATCAAAATCAATATCAAAAACCCGCTTCTTACGTTTTCAACAAAGGTGCTATCATACTGGATATTGATCCCACCTTTAAGTATTACTCACGCGACGCGTAAATTTGACGCGCGTCGACGGATAAAAAAAGTTAGAACAAATGTAAAGAAATGGAGCCGTTCACTTTGTTTCTGAAAATTACATGTGAACAGCTCCATTTGTTTACATTGTTCCAACTTTGTTTATCTGTCGACGCGCGTCAAATTTACGCGTCATGCGAATAATACTTTATTAAAAATGTAAGAAGCTGTTTTTGATACCAATACTCAAATATCATGCACATGCCAATAAATTAATAAGAATCCTTGTAACTAAAATGCTTTTAAGTAAACACAGAAAATAATGATAAATTGTTAAATAAATATTGATATATATATTTTTTTGTCTCAACTCTATTTAAATGCCAAAACAACACTAGGAATGCAAATCTTAACTAGTTATATTATTGATTATTTCAGCGCCGAGAAGGAGTGGGGTGATGGTATCCGAGGTCTGGCTTTGTCTGCTGCACGATACAGTCTGTTACGTCTTGAAGAGGGACCTCCGCACACCAAGAACTGGCGACCTCAGGTTCTTACTCTCAGCAAACTCAATAACGAACTGGAACCCAAGTACCGCAAACTGCTCGCTTTTGCATCTCAGCTCAAGGCAGGAAAGGGATTGGCAATCGTCGCTTCTGTGTTACCTGGTGCGTATAGTCTTATACAGCGACGAGCATTCTATTCATCATATTACTAATTTACCTTTAAGTCTTCAAACTTACTTATTATTAGCTTTCTTTTAAATATACGTAGATATAAATATTTATTTTTTCTGTGGGACTAAAGCATTGCTTGAATAT
The DNA here is from genome assembly GCA_949318235.1 of Ecdyonurus torrentis. NCBI lineage: Eukaryota > Metazoa > Arthropoda > Insecta > Ephemeroptera > Heptageniidae > Ecdyonurus > Ecdyonurus torrentis. The sequence continues at coordinate 41,147,170 of OX439132.1, read as the reverse complement.
TTCTGTTTGCAGGCGATTACGTGAAATCAGTTGGCGATGTATTGGCTGCGAAGCAAAACTTACGCAAGGCTATGGGTAACGAGAAAGTGAAAGGATTCGAGCAGGTTCTGGCAGCTCACAGCACGGCCGAGGGAATCAGCCACTTGTAAGTTATACATTAATTTTAATACTAATCTGATTGCTAATTATTGACTTCATTTTTTTTAGGGTGCAAACTTTGGGTTTGGGTGGTCTGAAACCAAACACGGTGATCTTAGGCTGGCCCTACAGCTGGGGCAAAACTCGTCACGACAGCACTTGCATGAACTTCTTGGAGACCGTACGCGTGGTATCAGCATCTAGAATGGCACTTCTTGTACCCAAGGGAATTAACAGCTTCCCCAATTCGACAGACAAGGTAAAATATTTTAAATTTTACGTCACCATAATAGCAATGCGTACACGTAATAATAATAAATAAATACCACAGATAGCGTCTAAAAGGTGATAAAAATTACAAACTTGTATCTAATTAAACCTCACTGTCATTTGTACTACAATAATTATTTTTTTAAATAATTGCAAAAAAAACGTCACCTAGCGATTCATTTTTATCCAAATATTAACTATAGAATCTCACGGTATATTTTTGAGATATTGCGTTTATATTTTCTTTCAATCTATAAAACTAACGAGCTTTGTTCCAGGTGAGCGGCGTGATTGACGTGTGGTGGATTGTTCACGATGGTGGATTGCTGATGTTGCTTCCCTTCCTGCTCCGCCAACACCGCACCTGGAAGAACTGCAAGCTACGTATCTTCACCGTCGCCCAACTCGAGGACAACTCTATTCAAATGAAGAAGGATCTGAAACTGTTCTTGTATCATCTCAGAATAGAAGCAGAAGTGCAGGTTATTGAAATGGTAAGTGAAATTCATAATTCAACCCTTTAGTTTTAGATGCACAGTTTGTTATGTTATGAGTAGTGTCACTACCAACAGTGCAAAGCTAGCCATTAAAGGGAACGTAAAGGGCATATGGCAAGCGGGGTCAGAAAAAGGTTGTCTCATTTTTTGGGGGGTCCAAACTTTAAAAACAGATCCGGGGGCGATCTTTTTTTTTTTTTTTTTTTTAGTTGACCATTATAAAAAATTATGTATACATTGATTGTCAAATAATTAAAAAAAAACAAATTTATTAATTGATATTTTGTAAATTTAATACCAACAACCCAAGGATTACAAACTCTATAAAAATGAAAAAAATAAATGAGCATAAATTCATGATTTCAGATGGACTCTGATATCTCGGCTTACACTTATGAACGAACTTTGGTGATGGAGCAACGAAATCAAATGTTACGAGAACTGCGTCTCAATAAGAAGGAATCGCAAGGCGTGGTACGTCAATCCATTTCCAACTCTTTTAATATAAAACCAAACAGAATTTTAGTAAAATTGTGTCCGATGCTGATACTTGTTTTACTAAATTCTGAACAATGTCTGTTACGTTTCAATACATTTACTTGGTGCTTAATGATTAAACAAATCTACTTATCAGGAAACAATTATTATAGTTTTTATATATTTAAATTTAGTTAATATTTATAACTCAAAAATTGTAACAATTCTTTTACAGCTTCAGTATAACATAGCTAATTATTTTATCTCCATAAAAATTCTTTAAATTGCCAGGAATTTTTATTATGAGGAAAAAATCTCACTTAAAATTTGTGTAAAATTTTGCTTTATTTATGTGAATATAAAGAGCCATTTTACAGTTTCAAATTATTAGTAATTTAGTTTTTGTTTGTAAGCCTTTATGCCATTCATAATTAATTTCAAAAGAACATTAACGTATTTTTCTTCCTCATTGTTGCTAAAGACTGTGGTTTACAAACTTGTTAGAAAATAATAATAACAATAATTATTAACCCTTAAAAAAAATTGACAAACACAAAATCATGTTTATAATTTTCATATAATAATAAAAATCTGTCTTTCTCTCTTTTTTGCCTGCCTGCCTTGGCCATGTTTTTTGTTTATATTTCTTTTACTCGTGGCTCAAATTGGGAAAAAATGTTCACCAATCCAGGTAGAAAACCTGGTTGGTTACAACCCGGACGCCCTCACCGAGGAGAAGCTACCCTTGGTAACCAAATTGTGGCCTGTGTAGCCACTAAGACTTTGCAAATTGTGTTGTTACCTTCTGTGGCAACTGACGCTTGCTGTTGTGTGATTTTTTTTTAAAAATATCAATCTTATGCAACTCAAACAAGCATCCTCCCCTCCCAAACTCTCTCCCACACCAGCATGATTGTTTATTAGCCTGCACTCGTTATTATTTTGAAAAAAAAAAAAATCAAAATAACAGTTTTATGTTTCTACGACTAATCAATGTTTTTATAGTTATGAAATTTTTAAGAACTAATTAAGAGTGGTTTGTATTTTGAATGTTTTATTGCAATGTGTATTACATTTTTAAGCTTTTCATAAACAATCTTTGGTGAGATTATTATAAAATTTGTACATATTGACAGAAATTATTTTCAATGGACACAATAATTTATAGCATGCAGAAAATTATATTTGCCATTGATAAAATAAAACTATGATTGATTGCAAAATTTAAGTTAATATTTCTCAAAGACCTCTGCATAACAGGTCCTGAAATTGCTTAGAGGTGATAATGACCTTTACGTAAGTTTAATATTCACAAGTAATAAAAATACAAAAATTGTTAAAAAAAAAAAAAAAAAAAAAAAAAAAAGTTCTAATTATTTCAAGTTACAAAATGCTTGTAGTTTTACCTTCCGATTTATTTTTTGGATGTTAAAACCTGACCACCTTAAATGTTTGGTGTGTTTCACTGAGCCATTGCAAAGATTTTAATACTTAATGTCAACTCGTAGGTACAAGCTATCGTGGATTCTCACCATGGCTCCGCAGATGCCAAGGGTTCCACCAAGGTACGTTTCTCAGAGCCAGGCTCGGAGGGTGAGGCTGGTGAGGGAGGTGAGGGGGCTGAGGCCTCGGGCTCCAAGGGTAACAGCCCTGCAGTGAGTCACAAGAGTGGTGAGGCAAGTAAGGAGGCAGCTGATAATACTGCAGTGGCGATCAGGGAAGACAAAGATCATGGCAACGAGAAGACAAGTCCAAAGAAGCCAATAGAAGTGTAAGTAGTATACATGCCTAGAAAAGTTTCAGTGGGTTTAAATAAAGCCATTATATCATAATTCCATTTAATACTATTCTGATAGGATATCCTAAGTAAAGGATTAAACTCTATAATATCAAGTTCCTCATAAATTAATATTAAAATCATAACCACAGTAGTTTATTTAGCGGCTGTGTATTAAATTACAAATATTAAGCCATAGTAACATAAGACTGGCATTTTGCAACCACATGGGTGACAAAATTGATAATACAGTATCTCACATTTTCACTAAAAAAGACAGATACTGTACTGTAGAAACCAAGTTTGTGTTAAAAGTTAACAGAGGGCATTGAAATTAAATAACAATTTACTGACCCATTCATAGTATAATATAATTAAGAATGAACATTAAAATTTTATTAATTCAAGTATAAATTGAATGTATGCGTAGGAACGAGGCCAATGTCCGTCGCATGCACACAGCAGTGAAGCTGAACGAAGTGATTGTGAATCGCAGTCACGAGGCTCAACTTGTGATTTTAAATCTACCAGGACCTCCGAAGGAAGCGACCCCAGAGCAAGAGTCAAACTGTATCCTTTCCTTGCAAATTCATTATACTATCTTATTGAATAGGATAATTAAGAAAAACCCATCAGCATTGATAACAAATTCAAAGAAAAGGGTAGTAAAAAAGTTCAATACTGCACGGCTGCCCGATTGGAGAAAGAAATACATGTAGCCATAATATGAAAGTATGTTATAAACCCAATTTTAGGCCTTTCTTCCATTCTTCTATGGCCTAACTTGTAAGTTCATATTATGGCTATGTGTATTTCTACCCATCAAAGCTATGTAATAATGGTCTTTTTTTTACTATCCTTCTTGAATATAAATATAAAAGATTTGATAGAAAAACCCATAGATAGATTAGGAAAATTTGGGGAATGGGAGATAGTATGAGCTTACACTTACAGGGATGTGAGGTAGAGTTATATTTTAGGAGAAAACTATACCCCAGTACAGCAATATTCTACCATTAATATGTAGGCTGTTTTGCTATTTACTACCACTCTGATATAATAGGGTCTAGGCTAATCTTGTCTTATTTTATATTACCATCTTGTATTCAGGTCACATTAAATTAAAATTGGAATATAGTAACAGAAAAATGTAACAAATTTTCTTAAATATAGGTTTATTTTTATAATTACACTTTTTCATACTGATTACTGGTTTTATGATAATTTTAGGCAAAAATAAAAATTAAAGAGGGTCACAATTAGTTTAAAACATCAATTTCTTTAAAAAATATCAGGTAATTTTTATTTTTAATGTTGATTTCTATGCAAGAAATTATCATATCTAGCTTCATAACCAGATACATTGAACCCTTGAATAGAAATCAAAACTTAACTTTATACCATGAACAAAACTATGTATTATCCTTAACTTGCGGTTACAGATATGGAGTTCTTGGAAGTACTGACCGAAGGTTTGGATAAAGTATTAATGGTGAGAGGTGGTGGTCGAGAAGTGATCACAATTTACTCCTAGTCCCATTTCGTATGTAGTCTTCTTATTGTGGAAGCAGCTGCAGGCAGCACAAAGTCAGCACAGCACCAAACTGTTGTCAATGACTTGTCAACCATGCTGCTATCTTCTTCTTTTCTTTTCTTTTTTTGTTTTTCATTTCTCTTCACAAAAAAGTCTACTCAGCAGCAGGACTCTAACAAAGCTACTGTGTTGTTAGGAGCTTATACGTCGTCCCTGCAAAACATAAAAAAAAAAAATTATATTAATAATAATTATAATAATTAATAATACTATATCTTAAAAAAAACACCATAATATTCATACTATTGTATGAATTACATTTTTCATCCTTATTATAGAAGTAGATTAAAACATAAAAAAAAAAACTTATAACAAATGAAAAAAATATTTAAGAAAACAAAAACAACAAAAACATTTTTTTATTTTAATTTCAATCTTCTATAATAGTGGAATGTGAATGTGTTTTTTTCAGAGCACAATTTTAAAACTTGGAATTGAAAATATCGAAAGCCAGTTCAATAAGCTCAGCTTGCACTAGAGAATTTCAATCAAAAAAGTGATTGTTAATGTACTCTGTTACTATACATACACTCCAGCTCTATATAATAATATTTATGATTGTTTATGTTTAATCCATTGTCATGAGAATGAGCGATATTGATTACAACAATGAAAAAAAAGGGACGCATCATTTCTGTCACTTCAAGATTATACACGAAAAAAATAAACACACACACACACACACTCAACACACATACACACAGTGGTTGTTTTAAATATATATTTGTAAATTTTTCTTCTTCATTTATTCTTAATATCATGATAATTTTCAACTTCCCTTTACAAAAAGATATTTAACTCAAAAAAAAAATATTTAACATGATTATTAAGAATAAAAGAAAGAAAAAAGATAATTATATAAATAATATTGTTTTAAATTCTGTTGGATTTTATCCATTATTAAAAAATAGTATATACACATAAATGAAGAAAATATATATAAAAATGCCAAAGTTCAATTAAGAGGGTTCGTAAATGAATCTCACTCATTTAATAAGGTATGTTGAAGGAAAAAAAAAAAAATGAAATAATATATTATATATAAAAAAAAGGATTAAAAAAAACGTATTGCTCACTAGTAGTGAATAAATGTGTTTAGAAAGATAAGGGACATTGGACATTGGAGCACGAATGTGATTAATTGCTCTTCGCAAACAATGCGGTGATCAAATGTATAATAATAATAATAAAAAAAAAAATTAATCCATGTATGTATTAAACACATTATAATATCTACGTTAAACAATCGCTATATATTATATGTTGTTGCATGATCATAATATTATATATAATAATATCACTTATTGTGATGCACCATTTTGTTTTTATTTCAAAACAATAAACGTAGGTCTGTGGCCCTTATCCTCTAAGAGTCTAGTCAAAAAAAAAAATTATATTAAAAACAAATTATATTATATAAATAATATATATTATAAATATTTCTTAACTCTGTGAGAATAAGAGATACAAAAAAAAATAAATATAAATCTTCTTAAAAAAAAAATTCTTAACTAATATATAGCTCACTTCTTATAATGAAAAAGAGAATCAAAACATGCCAAAATTATATAAAAAAAAAAACTATAATGATATAAATATCTAATTGATTGCTACATATATATTGTTACATGATTCTATACACCTATACCTTGTTATAAAAATACTATAAAAATAATTAAAAAAAAATGTTAAGTGTATCTGTACGTTGTATTACCCGATAATTAATAAGTGTAAAGAAAAAAAATAATCATTTTGGAGTTTAAAATAAAAAAAGGACTGTTTTGAAGTTTTGAAAAAAAAATAAAGTAATAATTAAAAAAAAAAAAAAAAAAAATGATACGTAATCAGGTAATAAGAAGTATACTTCTCCAAAATGATAATTTAGATTATAAATATAAGTAAATATATGTGTTTTTATCAAAAAAAAAAAAAAGAGAAAAAGAGTTTTAGGTGCTATGTGTTGCTTCAAATTTGTTAGCTTGGCACACCCTTACCTGTCTTATTCTTTAATTATTGTCGAATTGCAGGAAAAAAAAAAGTCTCGCCTTTTATACATGATAAGCCAAGGAAGAAGTCATCTTAGTTCTTAAATTGACAATTCGATTAAAATTAAATAAAATTACAAGTCTTACGTTAAAGAAGCACAAAAATTGTATGATAAATATTTCAAAGATATTGTCTTTTGAGCTCAGAATTATAAACATCACGAAACTCAATTTTTTTGAAGTATTTAACTATAAAATACTCAAATTTCTTTTCATAATAACAATTTTTGTTTACAATTAATGCAAAAGTTTGTAATTTTAAAGCAATTGTTCTCCGACAGAATTGACAAATTTAAGTATAAAATGAGTCCTGTAACTATGTTATGTTTTTTTCCCCATCCTTGCAGAGGAACTAAAAATGTCACTAAAACTGTCTGTTAACACAGTTGAAATTTTAGTACCACTTTGCAATGATACAAGACCCATTAACTACTATGAGGGCTTCTTATCTTGAGAAAAAAAATAGTTCAGTCTTCTTTTCTTGCAATGTAAAAGTTTAAAAAAAAAAAAATAAAGAGAAAATGAAAACAAGAAAAGTAAATTAATAAAAACCTCAAAGAAAAAAAAAATATTTAAATGTGCTATTCTATAAAGTAATTGTTAAATTAATTAGTTGTGATTATATAAAGCCAAATTAGATTAAATTGGTGCCATACTGCTTAAAAAAAAAATTAGTCTTTGTTAGGCATTAAAAATATATAATATATTATACACATATAAAAATATTTAATATAATATTAATAATAATAATAAATGTTTCCTATATAGCAGCTTTTATCGCTGTAAGATAATAATAATAAAAAAAATAATTAATAATAATAATAATTGTTGTTTAACAAAAAGTATAAAATAAATAAAATCTCTATAAAATCTATATATTTGCACTGCAGGCCAGGTAATTGTTGCACCAAGAAATAAATTAAAAAATCTATTGCAAATAATTGTGTAAATCTTGATGATTGAAGCATTTTATCTCATTAAACTTCAGAATAAATTTTTTTGTTTGTTATTATTATTATTTTTAAATAAATTATTGTCTGTTATATATTAGAATAAATATATTATTAAACAGTATTGTGTTAAAAATGGATATAATATTTTAATTTCTATGAAAAATTTTATGTAAAAGCAAATACAATCAATAAAATATATAGCTAATATTTAATTAGCATTTTAAGGTTCTAATTCATTCTAAAAAAAAAATGTTATGATTTTTTTTTAAAATTGTGGGTTTAATATTCATTTTTTTATGTAAAATGAATAATAAATCGTCATTAAAAAAAAATAATAAAAAAAAAAATGAATCAGCACCTTAATTTATAATTATTCATGGACATTAAAAAGCATCACTCTTCGCCATTACACAATATTGTTGTTAAGATATTAAATATTTATTTTATACTATATAATTATATAAATGTTATAGCTAACTTTTTAAATAATTATCTTTTAAATTAATTTTTACTTCATATTTTCAGAAGATTTAAAAAAAAAAAAACATTATTATAATATTTTTTTACATGTTATAAATTTTATCCTGTTTTTATTTAGTTTTTATTGATATATAGAATAAGTTTTTATTTTAGTATGACTGCCGTACATCCCTCCCCCTGTGTGTGCAAAAATGATATAAAAAAAAAAAAAAAAGTTTGAGTAGCCGCTATGTAAATGTAAAACGCCAATCGTGTTGTCGTTGTTTTTTTACGTTAAAAAAAATGAAACATTTAAAAAAATAAAATAAAAATGTAACTGTCTTTCATCTGTACCATTAAAAAAAATCATCAATATAATAATATAAATAAAATATTTAAAAAACCTATTCTTTCCTAAGTTTCCCTTTTTCCTATTTAAAAAAATTAAAAAAAAAAAATTACACAAAAAATATTATGTAAATTACAAAAAAAAAAAAAAAAAAAAAAAAACATAAAAAAAACTCTTGTAATGTTATGTTATATCTGTAATAAGAAAAATTTTAATATTAAAAATTAAGCAAGTACACTAAATCAATTTTTAGTTATTTTCATTTTTTCGTTTCTTTAATAAACCAACGTTTTTAACCGTGTGAAATTTTAAGTATATACATATTTTAAATTACTATAATATTATAGATAAATATATATCATATATTTTTAATTTAAATTATAATAGCAAAACTTTTTCCAAATTTAATCTACATAAAACTTAATTTGTAGCAACAAAAATGCACAAATAGAAATTTTAAATTAAATAATCAAAATTTTTAATATATATTTTGGAATAAGTTTGATGATATCTTTTTTTTTTTGCCATTATCTTTGAAATTTAATTAAAAAATTAATTATCATAAAAAAAACTAATAGAACTCATAAAAAAAATAAAAAAAGAGGACAGATGGGTAAATAAGATAGTGAAATTTGGAAGAAAGAAAAAAAAAAAAAAAAAAAAAAAAAAAAAAAGGTAAGTGTTTTTGGAATAAAAGATTAGGCAGCTTCCTAAAAGCACGAGAGTATCACGAGTTAGTTTATTTCTCGGGCAAGATTAATATTAGAATAACATTTTGACATAGCAGAGCAACTTGCGCAATCTTGGCAACATAATTAAACTCATCAATTTTTTTTTTCTCCTTTACTTTTCAAATAATTCACGGACAAGGTCTAAAAATAAAAACTACATCATTGAAAAAATCTAAACATAGGTTAGTTACAAAAGTAATTATACATACAAAATTAACTAAAAATTAGCAAAAGTTTTCTACATTAGAATTACATTAAATATAATACTACGTAATTGATAAACAAATAACATAATCCAAAAAAAAAAAAAAATATCGAATATAATTTAATATAAAATTGTTGTATTGGTTGATGTGGACCAATAAGATTGAGGCTTGGTTTTGACGTCATACGAAGTGCCAGCCATTTCGTCAGACAAAGGGGGTCGCTGCGTTCGCTAGCTAGCTCGCTTGTTGTGAGTTGATACACAGAGAAGGGTTTCCAACGGGCTTAGTAACAAGAAGACTGACAACTCAAAACCACACGAACAGTGAGTAGACTATCAGTATACATCATATAACTCGAAAATAATAAAAAAATATATTTAATTAGAATAATATTAATTAGATAAATAGAAAATAAGAGTCAGCTGAGCTTATGTTTATTTTTGATTTTAGGGTGGTTCGGATTTCCGCAAATGAGACAAACGTGTCGTCTCTAATTCCTCCGAGATTGTTACTTTCTGGCTGACTCTGTGAAGAGCAAATCGGAGCAAAAATGGCCGAAGTCAAGCAATGATCCTATTATTTATTTAGACTTGAATCTTTATCGGCATTTGGGAAGTCGCGCGAAATTTAAATATAGAAATTATATTGAACACTTTTCAATATTTGTCACCGAGTTTTTGAGGGGGAATTAAAGATCACCCTTCGGAGGGGGGGGGGGGGGGTAGAAAAACAATGGAGTTGGTATATTTGGGGTGAAAGTTTTGACCAATACCTGGGGGGTAGTTTATTGGGGGTGAAAAACACCCATTAAAACTTGAAAAGTTTCCGTATTTGATGAAACTTCTTACTGGTGGAATCTTAATTTATCTATATATAACGCGTGACAATTAAATTTTCTACACTTATAATAATTTCTCGCCGGGGGATGGTTCACCCTTAAAATTCTCTCCGGTATCGATAGTACAAAAAAACGTTAATTTTAGGGTAACTTCGACCTCGTAAGTGCAATGGTGACCACGCGGTACCTGCACAAAAATATTGTTTTAAATCCATCCCTGCACCCAAGGGGTGTGGTTATATATATATATATATATATATATATATATATATATATATATATATATATATATATATATATATATATATATATATTCAGCGGATATAGCCTTAAAAAAATTCGAATTACTTTTATTTTCATCTAAAAATAAATTTTGCTGCTAAGCGCGCGCGCGCGCTTGCGTGATATATCGCGTGCGAACGCAATATATAGTTTGTTTGTTAACAAATGCCAAAAAAAACCTTGGGGGTAGTTCAACCTTTTTATTCGAATTTTCAAATTATAATATATATTTTTTAATTTAAATATATATTATTATACGATACGGCATTTGCCATGATCTCTTTTGAGAACAATTAATAGTGACAACTGCATTTTATATAAATTTACACCCGCACAGAGGTGTTTTGCCCTCTCTTAAAACTCGATTTCTTGGACTTTTTTTTTTTTTTTTTTTTTTTTTTTGCTTTCACATAACCAATATAACTACAAAAGCGATACACTTATACGTTTTAGAGTAGCCGAGAACGTGCTCACGTGTTCGTCAAATGGAGATGGGTAGGCCTATGACGCCAAGGCGTCCGTACGGCCTACCAATCTCCATTTTCCTCACACGCTGCGCGCGCTCGTTACTCGGATCGAAATCCGATGTGGTGGGCCACAGAACTGTTTGAAGGCATGGCCGCTTATATGCAGTCAAATATGTCAAATAAATTATCTACATAAATTTTTTTTATTTTTTTTTTTATCGTTTTTGGCCATATATGGGCATGGCCGCTTTAGCACTGTCTAAAAGTTTTTCTTCTCCATTACTAAAAATACGCGATCTGCTCAAAAAAAAAAAAATAAAAAAATAAAACACCGCCTCTGTTCGACCCGCGCGAGTCTCTTTTATAATATGAAGGCCGCTGTTTGTGTGTATATATGTATATATATATATATATAATATATATATATATATATATATACATAGAATAGAGATGGGTATATACATCGCGGGTGGTGCCTAGACGTCTCAGAAATGTCTCGCTATGTGTGTTACTTATATATATCTATGTATAAATTTTTAAAATATTTCCGAAAATAGCGCGCTGCGTGTATCCGTCGGCACTTTTCGACACAGAATCACAGGGTCCACGGAAAACGACCGCGGGGATGCCGAAAATAAAGACATCTTACTAAAAAAAAAATAAAAAATGCGTCCAAAAACGGTGTTTTACCGATTTTTTAAAGTTCAAAGTGGCGCCAAAAATCGGCTATGGCGATTTTCGGCAATCTGACTGCTGTAATCGATTTATGGACGTATCCTTTGACACGTGCGTGAGATAAATGATTTTTGTTCAGTTTTGACCAAAACCACCCATTCTGGCCACGTTTCGACACGGAAGCAATAGTAATCGCCATATTTCGGCAAGTTACAGTGGCAGATCATCAAAATTTTTATGCAAGGTAGTACCTAGGTATTTGTGACTGTTTGCGTCGAGAAAACTGCGATTTTCAAATAAGTTCTAATTTTTATCATTTTTTGAAATTTTTTTGCGTTTTTGGCAATAACTCGACGCCAAATCAACATAAAGTCAATGTTAATTTTGGAAAGCAACCAAAAAAATATTTAACAACAATGTTTCAAGTTTCATGGCCATGAGACGTTTTAAACGGAAGTAAATAGCAAAAGATCGTTCTTTTTTATAAAAATGACAAGATTACCAAGGGGGTACCCTTCCTATTTTTTACGAAAAAACTTTTTGTCAGATTTTGGCAAAGTTGATGTCTACGTAGACCAAATCGAACTCGCTGATTCTGAAAATCCAACTTCCAAGCCCCAAATCCTATTACCAGTTGAACTGGGACCCTAAAACCAGCATTTTTTTATAATTTTTGAAGAACAACCGGATGTTAAGTCTATTTAGGGGTGGGTGGAGGTTATTATAGGCAAACACATGTTTGAATCATAATGTAGGTTACATTTTATTTAAGTTTCACAAACATCGCGCGGCAACTTTTTTTTTTGCGATTTTTTGAATATAGTGCGTACGTGACGTACGTGCTATATTGTTTTCAATATACCTATTCCCTATTCCCCTACTGCTTGCAGTCAGAGGTGTCGAAAAAAATCCGGATAAAAAATTATTGATCCGTTATATCCGATTTTATATCTGAATCACGATCCGCGCGGTGGATATATTGGATCCGGATTTAAAACGGATCAGTGAATCCGGATAACTTTCTATCCGAAATACGGATTTTAATTTTATCCGGATCGTATATAATCTGGATAATTTTGATCCGGATCGAGATCCGGATTATATTCGGATAATATTGATCCGGATAATTTGATCAAGATCGTGATCCGTTTAATTTTTTCTACATTAATGACCCAGATCACGATTTCATATAATTATGATAAATATTAAGCGAAAAAAAATCCGGATTTCGATATCCGGATAAAAAATTATCCGTTATCCGATTTTCTATCCGGATCTCGATCCGGATACATGAATAGATAATTTGATCCGGATCGTGATCCGGATTTAAAACGGATCAGTGAATCCGGATAATTTTCTCCAAAATTCGGATTTTAATTTTATCCGGATTTCGGCAGCACTAATATATATATATATTATATATATTAGTGCTGCCGAAATCCGGATATATATATATATATATAAAATATTAAATTGATATATATTATTTTTATGGTGGTAATTTTTAACCGTTTTTATAAACGGTTATCTGTTTTTTCCGCATATAAAATTATCCGAACTTGCCCAGCTCGCCGGACGCCAGAGAATATATATAGGCCCGATAAAAAAATGTGTGCGTCTTTTCTTAACTATAATATCTGAGGTACGCTATTGCAGTGCCATCTGCCGGCAGTTTGGTCAACCAAAACTTTGTCTCAGAGTTTGCGGTATGACGATTGTTTCTTGATTTTGACGTTTTGTTGGAACAGCTGATTTTCAAGGTCGGAAATGTCAAACTTAAAATAAAAATATTAATATAATAAGGTTGAAGAAGCTAAAAAAAGAATTTGCAAAAAAATCCTCATATATATTAGTATAATTTTGAGTGTAATTTTGCGCTTGAAGTGACTTTGATGATAGGTAAATGACGCTTTAACCTCTGCGCTGCTCTAGAGGCGCAACTTTGTCCAATCAGCCTTCCCTGCAAAGCAAAAGGCAAGACCCATTTTCTTTCCGTCCCAGGCAAGCAAGCTAACTTAGTGAATAACGGGAAATTTTGGAAAAAATAAACTAATAAAATTTTCATCATAGTTTTGCATTTTTCCTACTGACCTCAAAACTTTTCTTTCTTTCTTTCTTTTTTTTTTGGAAAAATAAAAATAAAAGATAACCAATAAGTTGACTCGTGCATAATTTGCAAGAACATAAAAGTTAATAAATTTTTATTTATCATTTTATGGTGTAATAAATTGAAAATAATAATTATTACTTGAACACCCCGAATTTCTATTTTGATAAAAATATAAATTTAAAAGTATGTAAAAAGTGATAGCAATAACGACTGGCCAAATTGAAGTGCTTATATATTATATTTTTGTGTGTGCATATAATGAATATTTTAAGCTAGAGCAATGAAAACAAAGCAGTTTTTTTAATACTCATTATTAAGTCCCCTTCCACCTTTAACCCCCCCACCCACCTCTCTCTCCGCTCAGCTGGAAAATATTGAGCGATGCAGCGGAAGCTCACAGTGCAAGCTTGGATATTGCATGCAATTTTTTTTTATTACAAAATATAAATATAAAAAAAAATGTAAAGGGGAGAAACATTGCAAAGTACTTAAAGAGAGAGATTCCAGTTACATTAAGATAAATCGAAATATCTCATTCCTCAATGCAACTACGACCTCTTGATGCAGTTTATAACCGTACAACTTTGACCTGAGCTGATATATAACTTGAAATGTACAATAAGGAATTAGAAATCATCTTACGTAGTCGTTTGACCTAACATCATTGGGGGCGTTATGTGAAATGCATTTCACAGTTTTCAAGTCATTTTCCTAATGATACGTTTCTACCGTAGATGAAAAAAAAAAAAAATTAAAAAAAAAAAAAATTAACAATATTTTGTACATTCAAATTTAAAAAAATTTGGATCCCTCGTATTGTTAATACCAATTAATATTTTAAGACTTTCCAGACAATTAAAACCATGTCGATTCTTAGAAACATTTAACACATTATACTGTATAAATATAAAGAACAATTACTTTATTAAATAATTAATAATAATTTTGTCATATAAATAAAATAAAGATAAAGATTTAGCCCCGAAAATAATAGGTAATGAGGTAATGAAATATGCGTCCTTGGTTCTATTTCTATATTAATATTATTGGTACAGTATAATCCAACAACATGCAATATTATTGCAGCTAATGCAACTTACTTTACTAGAACTCTTGCAGGTGGCTTCGCTTGCATTATGACGTCATATATTACGTAGTTTCATCAATAATACATAAATAAAAGTTCCTTAACAAATTTTGAACATAAAATTACATACTTTTGCAGTTTTATTATGTATAGAGTGAAAGGGTGGTAATATAACATAATATATTTTTGCTTATACCTACCTAATAACCTTGGTTTAAAAAAAAAAAGGTATTGAGTAATAACATACACATATAATTTTCCTCAACAAGGTTGCTCAGAAAATATATATTAATATATTTTTTTTACCTTATTTAGTGTTTTCCAATATATATAATACATTATACTATTATTTCCATACATTGTAATCAATATTAAAGCCATAGACCACATAAAACAACATGTGCTTTTTAATGAATAGACAAAAAATGGGATCTTCAAAACTGATGACAAATTTTACCACCATGTTAATAAAGCCCCACAAGAGAGCGTGAAAAAACTGTCAAGTATACAATTTGCGTGAAAATTCATGTTTATGACGTCAGAAACATGCAAAAATTAGTATGAAAATGTTATACGGGTTGCATAAATTGAATTTTCTGATCACTGCTACTGTTGGGTTTTGAGACAAACTAATGTTATTTATGTAAATCCCATCCAGTGTTTTTGTGATATAAATGCTTGTTTTTAATCTGGTCTATTCCTTTAATACTAAGAAACTAAAATGGCATCGCAAGAAATAAAATCGTTGTCGTGAGGTGCGTGTTCAGGTGTTATTTACTATAATTTACAAAATGTCAATTAAATTAACATAAAAATTAATGATATCGTTAAATATAGATAATATTATAAATAAAATCAATAAATATATTATTTTCCTATAGAAATAACAGTTTTTAGAAAACAATATTTCAATTATTAAGTGTAAAAGTTAACTGAAGCATAACTTTTCAGTCAAGTACAGATAGATAAAAGAAAAAAGTATGTACATCAAGTAGCATTTAAATATATCATGTTTCTCTGTATTTAAATGAATAATCACTTTATTTTTCTTGATGATAAGTATTAAATTACAATATAAAAAAAGAGTATTTATAAATATTTTTCATGCTACAATAGCAGTAAATAAATATAAATAGTATAAATTACTTGTTATATTATATTATAATATTGTGTCTAATCTAATGTTATTTTATATTACAGAAGTTACACTTCAATTATTTTTAAATACACGCTTCGTCTAACAAACTATACTTTTTGTTGTTGTGATGTGTATGTGCATGTGTGTAAGTGACGTATACAACAATCGTTCCATGACCCGGAAACGGAAATCTACGTGTATATATATATATATTTGAATAAATTAATGATGTACCTAATTTTAAGTGCTTCTGTTAAAAAAAAAAAAAAAAAAAAGGAGATAGCAACAGTGAGAGACGATCGTTATTTTTTCTTTCTTATTTTCGTGTCATAGAAAATGTTTGTGTTTTAAAATAGCTAAAAAATGAACAGAAATTTGAATCAATAAAATAAACAGAACTAAAGCTTTTTTTTTTTTTTTTTTTTTTTTTTGCACCGGAAGGCTAACAATACTCTTGCATCAGAACTCACATATTAATATACTACTAAAATGGATATAAATTGCGATATTCCTTGTTTTCTTGTTAAGGTAAAGAGGTGTCCCAATTTATTAAACAACACGTATACTGCCATGTATAAGTTAGTACATAATACAAAGTTTGCGTAGCGAATATAACATAGGGTGAGGTCTTTTTTAAACACAAGATGTTTGGAATATTATGTTTTTTTACACTCGACTATTTTCAGCTCTCGTCAGCTGGCTTTTTTAAATCTACTTCTTCACCTTTACTTATAAAATATTAATAACTTTTTATTGTCCTTGATTAGCATGATGTGTTTTTCATAAAACCTTGAACAATCTTTTTTTCTTTTTCAAACGTTTATGCAATTTTATTACCAATTTTACGTTCATGGTGATTGGTTCAAGTTAAATGTTTTTTTTTTTTTTTTTTTAAATCTGTAATTCTTTCACTTTTGAAGTTATAAAGCTTTGCAATATATGTTGTTGCCAAAAATACCAAGTGTTGCGTCCATGCTTGGATTCTCTAACAAACCTCTCACATATAAACAAAGTACAAAGACTTTAAGATGTAAAGTTATTTCGTATGTTTAGCGCACGAAATAACGATTTTAAAACTATAATAATAGTCATGTTCGTAAACCCTATTCTCTTGCTCAAAAAAAAAAAAAAAAAAAAAAAAAAAACAGTTGGATAACTAAAGTTGATCGTGGTTTTAATTGCAGAAAAAAGAGTTTACGAACAGTATTAATTAGGGCACACGGTTGCGGAAGTAAAATTGGAACAATACTAAAATCTATTAGCATTTTTATTAATTAATTATTATATTTCAGACATGTATTTATTATTAATTTTTCTATTAAGCTTACAATAATATTAATTTCTTGAATTCTTTCTCAAAAGTAGAAATTCATTTCAAATCACAACAAAAAATATAAATTATAAATTTTCCATCTAGTCGACGGTAACATAAAAAAAGTGCGTTGGCGTGTATACAAAATTATAAGGGTAAAGCAAAAGGGGGCGTGGTTATTACACATTCCATTCTTGACGTAGAATATTATATAAATATATTTTTTACCTGCATAATATTGTGTGATAAATACATAACAAACACTTGCAAGGGTTGAATGTTATTGACCGATATATAGACAGTCAATATAATCCATAAATTTGCATTTGAATAAGAACTATAAAGAAACAATAGATTACAAATAATGACGTATAAGAATTTGTTGAAAAGTATGCATTTTCAAGGTGAAAAAGATTGTCAAAAATTTGTAATATCATATCTCCTATTATCTTCCTAAGGTTTCGTTATCATCCTATTATTTATTTACTATATTATGACAAAGTATCAAATAGGATTTATTCTCAGTTTTTTATTTTGTCTTATAAGTTTTCATTATATTAAATGCGTAATTTTTATATATTATTATTATTATTATACTTGTTTTGAATTTTAAGTAAAGATAAATTTTATTAATATAAGAATATTTTTTTTGAACAAAATAAAAAAGAAACTCGTTGCGTAAATTGAGTTTACTACGACGTATTATGACGTCATCAATTTGCGCGCTAATTTCTATAACTTTGTGGTCCGGTAAAATATCTTTGTGAGTGTGTGTGTGTGACTTGATACGCGGTATCAGGTGAGGTGGGATGTGATGTGGCTCAGGTATGGGTCAGAATTACGTCACAAAGTTAAGAAGAGGGGGGGGGGGGGGAGAAGCCTCCCCTAGCGTGGGAAATACGTCGCAGCGAGAGTAAACGTCAAAAAAGGTAATATACGTGAAGAAACGACAATGTTTTCTTTATCCATGATTAGTTCGTAATAGTGGTGTTAAAATTTGAAGTTATCAACATTAAAATGAAACTTTTAGATTTCTAATTGTAAAATAAAATAAAGTAGTAATAGTAAACAAATAAAATTTTAACTATCTAACCGAACTCATCATGATTAAGCATTATAAAATATTCATTTAGGTTATATTTTTGAAAAAAGGATGTTAGTGAGTATAGCTACAAAAAAAAATTATGCCACAGTGTGGTGGTTACTTACAATAGACTTTTGTTATCAAAATATTTTTATCAGGAAGGAAGGGGCAGGGAAGACTGTGATTTTGCATTATTATTTTTTACTTCAGTTAACATTTACGACCTTTTTTTTTTTTTTTGTTTTTTTTTTTTTTTGTTGAGACGAAGTTTTCAAACTGCGTAGGTTGAATATTTAGCATGCATAATTTACATCTAAAAGACAGGACAGAAGCTGTGGTATCTGATCTACGCAATCCTGCGTACCCCCTACTTCCCCCCCCCCCCCCCCTCTCTCTCTCTTCACCTTGCAGCTGCACGCGTCTCTGCTCTAATTGTTTATTATCCGTATACATCAACATATCAACAATAACAAATAATACACTAAGTTATCAACTAGGCTTATTTTTTTCTTGCATAAAACGTTTAAGATTACTTGACAAGGTGATAGCGTATCATACAGGTGACTTAATTCAGAGGGTACCTTGATAAAACAACTTTTCTTTTAGTATTAAAAGTACAATTTTACTAGCAGCTAACTTGTGTATGATATTTAGTGTATAGAGAGCAACTGTGGCAGCTGAGAGCAAAAAAACGGTGGCAAAATCGTGTATTTTTAGACATGACAACGTTAACCCCCACATTACACAATAAAATAACATGAGTTGAATAAACTTACGTATTCAACTGTACACGATTTTATTGAGGGGGGAAAAATATATAATTTTAGTTTCGTTATAATATTGATAAAAACATATACACAGGGAGGGACAAATACTTAAGTGAGAAAGAATCGCTTTTCTATTTTTAAAAAGTCCAGAGCTGGGAATATCGGTTATTTACTAAAAATAATCTCACGACTAGCTTTCAATTTAATTATCCCTTAACATGAGAACTATTTTTCTTCTTCTTCTTAAAATACGAGTCAATCTTTACGCGTCAAGATGAAACTTCTACACTTTACAAATTTCCAAAAAATGAACGATCTACACTTGACAAAGTCACGGCTATCTGGAGCTTTTGCTATACAAAACAGGTGTGAATTCGCCAGGTAGCCGCAAATTTGTAAAGTGTAGATCGGTAATTTTTTGGAAATTTGTAAAGTGTAGAAGCTTCATCTTGACGCAAAAAGATCAGAGTGTCACTAGAGGCAATGCAGGTGAGTGGAAAGGTACAAGCTTCTCTCGCTTGCTTGCTATAGCTCGTGATCTCGTGACCCAGAGTTGATAGTTTCAAGGTCATGGACGACTCGCGCAGACGCCCCATAGTTCGAGCAAGACAAGAGCACACAGTGAAAACTCCACCGTGCTATAGTATAGTATAGATATCACCAAGTTATAAGAGATAAAACACAGCTGCTACTACTACTCGTGCTGCTGGTACATCCAGACACCTGACTATCATGAAAACACTCGCGATTTTTTGTCCTTCGTCTGATACACAATACCCTCTTTTGCATAACCAGACTGGCTTCCGTACAAATAATTACACTACACGTAAGGGGGAAAAAAAATGTAATAAAATTTTTAAGCTGCTTGAAATTTAATTTAAAGTACCATTAAAAATTCTTTCGGTTAACAATACTCAACAGTAATAAAGATAAATGAGTAAGTTAAATTGATTTTTGTATAAACTGCAAAAGTCATTCATTTAAAATTAATCCCGCATGGAAGATAGATTCACATCCATCAAACATATTATTTATCTGCATAATAATAAATATAACGTGAAAATTGAAAAGCGTGTTGATGGATCTGCATCTATCATTCTACAGTAGTTTAGCCTAGGGTTTATATAAAGGGGAAGGACAGACAGAGATGTATACATAAGTGGGCGAATACATTACAAAAGATAAGCAAGAACTACTAGTGCTTTCGTTTGAGAAATAAAAAAAGAAGAAGAAGTGTGGTAGGATTTATTTTGGTTCACGGCAAATTCACGCAATATCTGCATAGTGTGTGGCTTACTTTACAATACTAAAAATTGCTGCCATGTCATTCCGCCCATCTCTGACGTCACCTTTTCAATTTTTTATCAACATAATCGCGTGACAATTTTTTTTTTTTTTTTTTTTTTTTTTTTTTTGAAACAAAAAACAAGAAGTTTTTAACAAATAATACACCTTTATACGTAGTTCATGATAGGAGAAAATAAATATTTCAGCTATATTGAAATAATACTTTTAGGTTCAAGTATTGATTTAAAAGTTTTTGACGATCGTAACTAAAGCTGAAATAATATTTTATTATCCAAGGGCAGCAACTAATGTTAAATTATTATATTATACTATACGTTGGGAAATTGAATTGAAAACGATCGCATTAAAAAAAAAAAAAGAACATCAAGTTCCGCTGTAGTTTTGCATATGACATCATGTTTAATTTTAATGTTCTATACAATTAAGTGACATTAAATATTATACAATAGTCTATCCCCTTCTCTATTCTCATTATAATTTGCGCAGTAAGCAATTGTATTTAGCATGTAATTATTATTGTTATTATAATTACATTCATGTTTACGTAACATTCCACACACACGTCTTTATATATATATATATATATATATATATATAGGTGTCGTTGTCATAATTGCAAATCAGAAAATATAATATACTTGATCTGCTGGCATAATTCCATGAAAATTAATGCAATATTTCGTCACTATGGAGACGCCCTGTAAAAACGAACGAGTTTAAAATATTACTTCCAAGGGGCTCAAAATTTACTTTTTTTTTTTTTTTTTTTTTTTTTTTTTTTTTTTTTTTTTTTTTTTTTTTTTTTTTTTTTTTTTTTTTTTTTTGCGAATGCAGGCGGACAGACTTGAGCAGGTTTTAACATGTCGAGTCTCGTCGACTACGTCACTGGAGCAAACTCAAGGTTATCTCTCTCACTCTCGCTGTATCTTTGCTCATTGCGAGAGAAGCATTGTTTTTACCAATGATAAAAGAAACATAAAATACAATGCTTACCTTCCCATAATATTCTCCTATACAACACTAACTTTTTTTAATTATTATTTTAATGAGGTTTAAGACATTTAATTAAGGGATAGACTGCTTGTTCTTCCTCCCCCGCAATGAAACTTTTTATATATATAGAGATAAATTAAATACATTTATCTCTTAATTTTTATAAGAAAAATAATTGTATTTTTTGAGACAATTTTTTTATTTCCTCGAAATAGAAATATAGAAAGAGATCGAGAGCAAGAGAGACTATTGATGTTGATATCATTAGTGACCATTTGACCATTAGCAAATAAATAAATACACACGGAAAGAACGTTATACGAGAAGTGTGACGAAAATGTTCTATTTCACGATAAAACTCATTATTTGCATTTTTATTTTCCGTACCTCCAAGCCTAAATAACAATTTAAAAAACTAGTTTAAATCGCAGTAAGTTTTCAATTTACTAACAACTTGCATAATAAGGCCATAACACCACAATAATTTTCGTAGAACAATCCATTGCATGGATTTATAGTTTTCACAGAAAATTATAATTAAAACACGTCACGAGTTTTAGTACGTTTTTCCTGCGGCTTGTCATATAATATAAAAGAGAGGCAAATTAAGGTGTGCAGTTCATACATAATATTGAAATTTGCTTCCAAAATACAAGGAAAAAAAAGTAATTAGTTAAGGTATATCATATATATATATATATTTTAAACCTTAAGTCATTTATACCTACAACTTTCTTCAGTAACCATAAACAGATATTTCTCGTTTTAATTAATTCGATTATAAGCAATTATATTTTACCATAAAGTGCATAAAGTTCAATTATTTTTCTTGTATTAAAAATATTTGATAAATAAACTCTCACTACTTAAAAGTAAAAGCCATGTATCAACTTTTTTTTTTTTTTTTTTCTTCTAAATTACAACATTTTCAAACAGTAATGTAGAAATATATAGTCACAGAGAGAGAAGATTTAAATTGTAAACACATTGGAATTTATTTTCAAAACAAATCAAAGAAGTATTTTTAAAACATTATTTGTAGTATTTCTATATTGTATATAATTAAAATGTATACACAATACATACATAAAAAGCTGCAAATAAAAATTATATTTGCGCTTATGAAATAATACTAGGCTAGCTAAAGCAAGAGCTTGAGTTCCAAAATAAAAGCAATGATGATGACACTGAACTATTTCACATGTAAAATTTTTTACATTTACTTGACGTACTCTTATAGTTTATAATATCATTATAATTACATATAAAATTGAGCTTTAATGTTATGCTAGTGTTTAGCCAAACTGAAGAGATGTGAAATGGCAGAGTGCCCAGCCAGCTGCTATACAAACGAGAACGAAACTGTCATTTGCCTATCAGCTGTAAATCCCGTGCACAGTTAGCCTGACTGCTTTGTATATCTAATTAACTATTTAATATGTTCAACTTAATAAACAAGACTTCAACTATTAAAGAGACATTATTATAACAATGTTTTAGATAAAGTTAGTGAGTTACTATATATCGTTGTGGAGAGATATAACATCAGAGCAGAGGATTAATAAAAGGGCGAACGACGGCAAAGGGCTCTCTCGACAAGAGGGTTCAAGGAAAAGTCGTGGGCTTTGCGGGTGGTCCAGAGGACCCGAAAACACGTGATTATCTAAGGCCCAGGAGGCGATTCGTCCCCTAACAATAAGTCATATGGTCAGCTGATGTACATATATAGACCCCTTTCACATCCTCGCGCTTTGTCGCCATGTTTGTGGTGCCTAATGCATTGTCCAGCATAGGGGAAACATCATTTCTCCTAATTTTTCACTTAAAAAGAGTTAATTTCAACTGAACGAAATTTTCTCTTATTCTTCGAGCTTATAAGAAGCTCGAAATAAGTCTTTGATTGAGCTTTGAAGCTTCTTTTGCTATTAAAAAAATAAAAATGACGTTTTTCCTATGCTGGCCTGTGTATTCCTAACCAGCAAAATGGCGGCTCTTAAATATGAGTGCAACCGGTCTATAGGGACTGCACATTTTATTAATAAACTAATTGCTTGGTTTTATAAAAAATAATTGAATAATAATAGTAATAAAATAAACTACAGTGGCATACCATCATTTAAATGTTTATAATATGTATAGCAGAGAACTGATGGTCGTTGCCACCTTCTCTCGTCTGTTCCATCGTTTTCCAACCCTAGCTCAGGGTCGTCCAGTATGTATACCCGTACTTGAAGATCGTTTGTCAGACTGCCTCACGACACGACAAAAAGTGTCTGAGTGAATGAGCATCGTTGCGAAACACGGCTCAATCCACACGTGAAAGTTTACACAATATCATCAAAATTCAAATAAATTAGCACTTCATAGAGAAACTTTTCTCTCTCTATTGATTCAATTTTTATGTGTAAATTAAATCAAGACATGCAACCAAATATTTAATAAAGTAACAAAGGCAGTTTATTATGCATTGAAAAAATAAAAACGATTTCTTTGCATGGCAATATCTTGCTTTTTCCCTCTCCCCTTCACGACTAAAATAAAGGGTTTATTTTATTCATGTTTTCCGTCAGTTTTTTTTACAAAAATAATACCTAGCAGAAACTGTCGTAAATTTTATATAGTTTCTTAACTGACACGTGGCTTATTTTGACAAAACATTAATTACGCTACAGATCAAAATCTACCCTAGGTTATTTAATAATAAACATTAATATACACTATGACTAACTAAGGTGTGTAGGTAGACCTATACGTTGCTATGGTAACGTATACACAGTAAAGACCATCTAACGTTTAAGTTTCAAAAGTTGCTAGTCTTGTAACAGTAACCTATATAGCAACACCACCACAGTCTTGCGCACACGAGCCAAACTCATGTTGGAATTATTAATATATATTCAATCATAAAATACAGCTTAGAAGCTTTGTCAAGAGATAAGTCATTTTATTTGAAGTTAAAACTTTTTTCTTTTTTTTTTTTTTTACTACCCTCATTAACTTATCCTAGATAGCTTAGCTAGCATTTTATGTTGAAGAGAGATCTTCATATTATAGAGTGTATGCATTCATGTTAAAGTTGACGCTACGTTGGATTACTCAATAACATGGGTAGCATGGGAAAATTATTCATTTTGACAGTTTTTGCAAAGAAATAGCCAGAAACGAAATTCATACTATACTGAGCAATGTTATTTTTTAATCCAGTATAGCACAAGTAAAAAAAAAAAAAAAAAAAAAAAAAAAAAAATATCATCTTAATAAAAACTTTGAATATTTTATTTATTATAATAATATATGTTTAAATAATGATATTGTTTTTATCAAGTGGCAATTTAATTTATTATTATTATTTTTTTTTTTTTTAAGTTATGTAAGTTTGACGATTGTTTCTAAATGTCTATGATTTGATTTGTAGATGTGAACCTTGTCAGATGCATTGTATTAATTTGTATACTGATTGTAGGAGAAAGAAAAAATTTGAAATAAATATTTTTCAAATTTTGGTGTCTAAGCGCATGAAATACGACGTCATGCGGATGCATCCTATATAGAAAAAGAACGTTACTTATTTACAAATAGGCAACCACTTTCTTAGATATAATCTTTAATGACAGACCACGTCAGTAATGACATAATAATTACACCCAACACAAACTAAATTAAAGATACATATAACTGGAAATGCATTTTTTTTTTCATGGTATAAAAATATACTGTGCTGCTTCATAAGAAACTTTGTTGACCCTAGAAGGTTAACATACATGCTTTAATCAAATGTCAAAATTTCGTTCTAAAATTGGATTCAACAGTTTAATGTTATTAGCATCATCGTACTTTTTTTTATCAATAAAAATTTGTTATCTTCATCAATAGTGAAAGCTATGATTATTATTTTAATCAAAGATTAAGTATAAAATTTCAATGCCTAATCTTGGCCCTGAAAAAATAAAATAATCGAAAATGTTGTTTAAAATGATGCAAAGATAGACATTTTAAAGTTCATCGACATTTAACGCACGATAACAACTCGACTTTACATTAGCATGTGCACGTGATTTTCATGTGTTTTCTGCTTTATTTGTCTCAATTGAAATACTGCATGCGCAATATAAAAGTAATAAATATTACTGTAATGAGACCACATCATAAAAATGACATGTAACTTAATTTCATAATCCTTTCGTTATTTTTTTTCTCTCTCTTTTTCTCATTTTTGTAACATAAATAAACTATAAAGTTATCTCAAAGTGCATGAACTTTTTTTTTTTTTTTTTTTTAATTCTCTTTGAGTTTGTACTTATAAACCAATGTCTATATTAATGATATTTATAATATGTATGTATCACGTTCCTAATAAATAATAACGAAGACAAAAAAAAAAAAAAGAAAAAAAAAATAATGTATATTATATAACACTAAAAGTGAAAATTTTAAAGTCGCGCATACAGTAGCACGAACAGTTACGAAACAAAACGAATTCGTGGGCGTTGAACTTCGAAACTGTAATTTTCTTGTAAATTTTGTTAATAAATAAGTGAGATAGATACCAACATTACTATATTTTTCCTTCATAGTTAAAATTAAAATTTGATAATCATCGATATCAAAGTATCATCGATTAAGTACTTATACTTAAATAGAATGTTTATAACACAGAAAAACTGGCTTATCCAGAAACTTGCTTTCAATTGCATAAGTTGTAATAAAAATATAGCTAGAGAAAGTGCAAGAAAACAAGTTGCAATATTGCAAATAATTATATGTTTTCATCAAAGTTTATTAACCTTTAAAGCCATAGACCACATAAAACAACATGGTGCTTTTTAATGAATAAACACAAAATGGAATCTTCAAAATATTTACCAGAATGTTAATGTAGCCACACGAGAGAGCGTGAAAATACTGTAAAGTAAGCAATTTGCGTGAAAATGCATGTTTATGACGTCAGAAACATGCAAAAATTAGTATGAAAATGTTGCGCGGGTTGCATAAATCGAATTTTCTGATCACTGCTACGGGGCTACTGTTGGGTTTTGAGACAAACTAATGTTATTTATGTAAATCCCATCAAGTCTTTTGTGATATAAATGCTTATGTTTTTCTCTGGTCTATTCCTTTAATGTGTGTATATATATATAAAAAAGTATATTTTTATTTACTGCTCAACAGAGTAAACTTTAAAGTCAATTTTAAGTTGTTTTTTTATTGCTTTTCTGATTTTTAAAGAAGTGACTTTTTAAAAGCCTAACCACATTGTGCTAGTTTCTTATATATATATATATATATATATATATATGTACAGTACTTTTTAGACTTGTGGAAAGTCACAAAACATGTAATGTACGAAGGATACTGAAAATTATAAAGCTATATATAAAAATACCAGCTTTCCATGAAAACGAGTAACAATAGTAATATACTGCTATATTAATAATTATTGTTTTCTTTAACGTTGAGTTCATTTTATATACTATCTTAAATCAAACAATGAAACTTAAACATAAACAATGACATCTAAATAAACGTGACATTTGGTTTATCATTATAAGTATACTGATAGGGTATATACAATCGAGTATATATAATGTACAGAACAAGTATAATAATAATACAAGGCGTGTATATTGAGCAATAACTTTTGCCTTGGAACTTTTATTGGTGAACTGCGTATTATTTACACACGCGTGTATATATAATTAAAAGAAAGAAGAAAAAAAAAATCTCCTGTCACTAGATTACAAGTAATAGGGAGCGGGTACAGAGAATAATAGTATTGCATGGTCATAATATATTATTGTAGTTCGGGAGACTGCCCGACGCCCTGCAATAGCCAGGTCAGCCCGACGAGAACCTATATTATATTATTCCCCTCCTCCTCCTCCTCTTCCTATGCCCTTCCACATCACTCATGCATGACGTATATGACGTCATAATACCAGCTGATTGTGACAGAAGCCATATCGAGGTCTTCTTTTATTAACGATAAAAATAATATAAAATAAAATAACTATTTTTCTAATGATATATATATATATTTTTGAGGCTACTTTAAGGTACTTCTCATATTACTATATGTTCAAATACCTTTATGTCTATATGGTTCAAATAATATAATAATAAAATACTGAATATATACATTGAGCGATTTTATTTCGCGGTTACAATATTTTTTTTTGCACGACTTTTTCTTTCCTCTTTATTTTTTAACCTTGATGTTTTATATTATTTCCTCGATATGTAATGTTTCTTCTATATTTAACTAGTTGCAAATTGCGTTCATTATTTTTTCTAGATCACGTTCATTATATTTCCCTGCCTCGGTACTATATACACAAACGCTCGAAACACACACACATAATATAATATGTAGGGTCTTTATATATAGTTATATATTACTATAAAAATGTTCATTCTAAGGCCTAATGGAAATAATATGTATTGTACAGTATATAAACTTGCATAAATTTGTCATATTATTACTACGATATTGTCATAATAAGACACTTGAATAAAGATTTTTATGTTATCTATAGTACGTATATTATATATAGCAGCATAATTATGCAAATGTTTGCCCTATGATTATTGTACGTAATGCAGATAAAACATACAACGACCTACATTTACTTGTTGGTATATATATACAAAACACACGTAGTACTATGTGTGCAAGCGGCGACTCACTGTGTTTCATTAAAAATTTAATAATTTTAATTATCTTTACTTTTATAAAAGTGAACGGAATAAATATTTTATCCAACAGGAAAAAAAAATAAAAATATCCGCTTTTGATAATTTAATTTTGAGTATAAGAGTACATCGTGATGAAAAGTAAAAACGCAGTTAGATTACTGTTAAATAATAAAATAATAATTGGTTATTGTTGTAATAATATGAACATGAAAAGCATTAAGATAGTGAGATCAGACAGGGAAAATAACATGCTAAAAAAAAAAAAAAAAAAAAAAAGATTAAGTTAGTGAGTTTTCAATATCGATTAATCGATTGCATGTTTACGACAAACTTGACGTGCTGTGTTTTCCTGCTAGGCAATTTTCCATGTAGATTCCGCTGTTTGATATGCAGTGTAAAAATATCTTTCCTATGTTTGTGAAAAAACATCAAAGCTAAATATTAAAAAAAAAAAAATCGTTAATTTTATTCTGAAAGAAGCACTAAATATTACGAAACTGAATTAAAATCGTTTAATTCGGAAGTTATTTTTGTAACTCAGCCCGTATGCGAGTACGTGTTAACATAATGTAAAATGAGGTGTTATCAACAAAAACGCACATACTTGCCATTGGTGAGGTCAGTCATAAAAATAATTACAACATTTAAAATTTCCCTTCCTTTACTTTTTACTTAGAATTATTTTATGAGTTGTAAATTGCATGTGAAATTTAGCATGCATAAGTAATGCAGTAAACAAGCGGTTGTTCTTAATTTTCATTAATGCAGGTGACTAAATTTCAATGGACGAGCAATGGAAATTAATGAAATTGGATATGTGTTTCAGCAATGTTCACGAACTTGGCGAGCCTGCTGCTTGGTGTTGGGGGTGGCGCCAATGAGGCAGAGGGTGCCACTGCTAGCGCCAATAGTGCAGGGGGCGCCATGCATGCTGAGGGCGAGATAGAAGCCCGTCTCAGCGTGCTAGAGACTGACGATGACTGGTTATTGGTGGAAGCCGAGGATGAGCAGGTTCAACGAGGAGCACTGCTCTCATCCATGGCGGTGGCGCCTCTTACGCCTCTCTCCGCGCGATCACGATCACACTCCGTCTCATCTCTACCTTGTCTAGAGGAGTCATGGTAAGCACCCATAGCTAATTGTCAAGCGGCACGAATTGTGGAGAAAAATTAGGGACGCATCGTCATTAATTTCGGGTTCCAATTCAAAATGAGGCAACAACACTCGAACGCATATCTAATCCATGTGTTTATTTTATTATAGGTATGTGACTCCACCTCCCTGCTTCACCTCGACTGGTCCCATCGTGGTGGAGACTTCTCCACTGGAGAACCTGCTGATAGAGCACCCCAGCATGTCAGTGTACCATCGACCCTCGCATCCCGTGGCTGCGCCTCTGCCCCCGCGCTCCGCATCACTCTCCCCACCTCCCAGGGCACGCCAGCCCCTCGCAGTTGTCAACCCTCGTCCCCCACGTGCACCCTGCGTATCCCTCGCCAAGCAGCAACAGCAGCAGCTCGTTGCTGTCCAGGCAGCGCAGAAGGTGGGTAACAAACAATATATATGCCAGGGAAATTTAAGTTATTCACGCTTCCTTATAGTGCAGGTTAAAACAAATTATATATTACCTTATGCACTTATTTATTTGGGTGATGCATTAAACCCATAATTGTTTTTAATTTCAAAGAAGTAGCTATAGACAACGTTTTAAACCAAATGTAATATCAGATTTCTTTAAAATGTTCAATCAAAACGCCTAAAAACATAGAGAAAATGTGAAATAGACGAGCAAATCTTTTAGCTAAACGACTTATATAATTTTTAACAACAATATTTGTTATTTCAGGTGCAACAGAAAATATCGTCGCAAGCTCTTCGTCGCTCCGTGCTGGAGCGCAGCAACAAGGCTCGTGAGGTTGGATCTGCACGCAACAAGCGCCCTCGTCGTGCAGACCACATGCTGCGTCACTCCGGAGCTAACAATAACCGCAAGTGCTAGCAACCCTCAATACTAGCACTTTAAAAGCTAGATTATACACATAAAAAAAAACAAAAAAACAAAAACAAACAAAAAAATATATAAAAAATATATATTAGTTATTAATCAGTCAAAAAAAAAAGTATATTATTTTTTTTCTTCTCTTTTTTTATATATTTACTTAATATATATTATATTCTATTAACATTTTTATTTATTTCTTTATATATATTTTGCAATAGAATATTTTTTAATATGTGCAACAATAATTTTAATATCTTATATCGTATATAAAAAAAAATCATAATCACTATTTTACTTTTATTATGTTTTCTTTTCTTGAAAGATATATTATTTAAAAGCTGGTTTTATTTGTTTGCAACCCAGTCTTTTAATTATTACTTTTTTTTTTGTCTAGTGTTAATTAAGTTGTAATATTAATTAATGGTTTGAAATGATTGACTAAAAGCCAGATCAAAGGCGAAGGTAAAGTAGATATGGCTTCAATTACATTTCAATTATGTATCGTGTAAATCAATTTTATCAATTGCTGTAGTTATAGATTTTAAAACTAGGCCTACCTCTTAATCCTATAAACACTAAAATGTAAAGTGCACATTTTTTTTTTTTGA
Source organism: Ecdyonurus torrentis (assembly GCA_949318235.1). Lineage (NCBI taxonomy): Eukaryota > Metazoa > Arthropoda > Insecta > Ephemeroptera > Heptageniidae > Ecdyonurus > Ecdyonurus torrentis. Next base: position 41,116,310 of record OX439132.1, on the reverse strand, counting down.
TGCATAAGAAAAGTGAAGAGGGATTTGTAATTTCAGTTCAGTTTGAGAGTATGGTGTTCATATTTATATATAGCGTCGGATAGCCCAATTATCTTTTACATTTGGGATGTCAAAGTGTTATTGTTACTTTGGATGTGGTGGGGACCACATCTGATACAACTTACACTTTCAGATTGCTATATCTATGTTTTTTTGTTTAATACCTAAGAATGGGGATTCTTTTTCAAACTGTACGCGATTACTATAAAAAAAAAGTCAGCTCTTTTAACTTAAATCTTTTGCTCTAAAAAAAATTGTGCTTTTCATTTATAGTAACACAGGAGCACTTAAATAATATGAGGTACGGTGTATGGTGTATTACAGAAATAATAAGACGCAAAACTGCCATTCTAACCCTGTGAAAAAAAAAAAAAAAAAAAAAAAAAAAGTATCATTTTAAAACAGTGGTTTTGAAATTTAGAAATTTAAGTAAAAAATAATAATAATAAATAAAAATAATAAGCAAGTAAAAGAATGTACTGCCAAGTGTGTGTTTGTTTTGAAGTAAATATTCTAACTTGCAAATATATTAATTATGAACTTCAATTATTAATTAATCTTAGAGCACAAGAATTTGCAAATATATATAGAAAAAATAAAAGAATCTATCATTCACTTATGAATAGACCCAATATAAAGATAATAAAATATATCTATAAATATATATATTAAAAAATATTGTAAAAAAAAATACATAAGTGTAATGGTATTACTTATTATATATTGAATTAATTATATTATTAACCCTATGGGTTTTGCCACCATAATTACAAAAAAAAAAAACTAATATTTTAAACTGTACGCAGATACATAAAAGAGCTAATGAGATAAAAAGTGTGATAAATATTGTAAAAAGAAATTAATGTAACTCAAAAGCTCCCGATTGTATAAAAGCTTTTTTGAAGAAAAAAAAAAATCTCAGGATTGAGTTATTTGTTAATATTTAATAATAAAAATATGAAATAAATTGCAGGGCATCAATATATTTTAAACATTTTTCAGATCTCTAAAAATGCAAGACCTATGTGTTCTAAATACAAAATAATAAATAAAAAAAATGCCCTGTGTTGGATGTTACACTGACCAACTTAAAAAATACATTTGTATGTTCTTTTAAAAATGCCCCCGACGACAGTAAAGATTGAAAAGTTTTTGGTATTAACAGATTTGAATTGATATAGAGTTTCATTATAGAGACATTATAAGGGATAATGAAGGTGGTTAACAAAATTAAAGCAATAATAAGAACTTAAATCAATAGAGACAGTGATGTAGAAAATTTATAGAAAACAATTTCAGTACCTGCATCTTTTGTGATTACAATTGCAAAATAATATTGATAATAATTCTAAAATAATATATATTAAATATATAGATCAAAATTAGTAAACTGCCTTTCCTTAAATCTAACATTTCAATATCCATGTTAAAAAAAAAAAACTCTACCTTTATAATTTTTCAAACTCAATTTCTTAGCTGTCAAATTTAAAGTATTTGACTCAACAAAAATAAACAACACCAATAATTAAAAAAAAAAAAAAAAAAAAAAAAAAAAAAATACAAATGCTACATTTTTTTCCCTCCCTAAAAAAATAACACGGCAAATAATTTTCTAGCTGTGTTAAAAATTATAATTATATTTACGCTCATTAATAGTAATTTAACTGCTATATATTGTCAATTTAGGTAATAAATGTGTGTGCTTATATATAATATATATATAATTATATAATATACGTTCAAATACTAAATGTCGTGCATTGTAATTCAAACAAATTTCACAAGGTTGTATAAAAGCTTAGAAAACCTAAACTGTATTTTGAAGTTGTGATAACAAATTTTTGCCTTACTATTCTCTCAAAATGCACAAGTAATAACCCAATAACAATATTAGGGTAATTAATAACTATATAAAAAAAAACTATCAATTGAAAAAAAAAAAAAAAAAAAAAAAAAAAAAAAGCAAATAATAATTATAATAAAGTAATGTAATCCGATTTTTGTGCTTCTTTATTTTGCTTGTATAGTTAATTTTAAAGAACAAATTATTATATTAACAAATAATAATAATATATATAAAATTAAATCTGGCAGCATAAAATTTGAATAATGTACTAATATATAAGATCAATTTAATTCTATTTAATATTTGTTGTTATTATAATTATCTTATAATATTAAAAAAAGAAAAAAATGGTGAAAATCCATGTAATTAATTAAAATTGATTATAAAATTGTTATGTGTAGTGTGTATTTGTATGCATGGTATGTATATCAGTAGGATACAAAACTTTTGCTACATCAAAATATGTACATCTTGAGTCTTGAAATGTAAGACAAAAAAACTTGTCTCGTCTGCAATATCATCTTGATTTGTAAAAGGAATTGAAGTAAAAATTGTCATAAATCACATTAAATTTGTTGCTTATAGCTTGCATTTGTCAAGATATATGAATACAAGAATATTATAGCTGTGTCCGTTCTTAAGGGATGACACACTTTTCTTTTTTAATAGCTATTAATGATTACTGTATCAAATCATTTCAAAGTTTTTGTATTTATAATCAACATCTGTGAGACAATTTCAGTTCAACTTTGAACATGATAAAATTCCAATTGTAAAAATTATTTCAAAAGTTTTAAAATGATGTTTATCATAATATCAATAACTAAGAAATAAAAGTAATACAATTGGATTCAATTCCTTTATAGAATAATTTTGGTTGTAGCAAAGTTTTATTGTCTAGCTAGTTATATATGATCTCTAATGATTAAATATGTGGAATTGATAGACAGATATGTTTAATTATTATGCTTGTGTGAAATAAAAATGATTTGTGTGAGGCAAGAAACAAACAAAAAAAATCTGGAAATTGTAAATACTCTTGTAAATAATGATTCATCCACAAAACAAATGACGAAAGAGTGCTTGAAAGAAATCATTGTTAAAGTTTGATTAATATTTTTCATTTTTTATTTAAATACTATTATAATAGCAAAAAAAAAACAAAAAAAATATTTCTGTAAAAAGGAAATATTTATATTATTATAAATTTCGCTTCTACCTGACCATTGTTAAAACTATATTGTTTTATCATGATTAATAAATTATAATATTATATCATGCAATATATCACCATTGCCTAAGTAAAAGGAGAGATCAATCATGAGCAAAGAAATTATTAAAAATTATTGTATTGTTAAGTAAAAGTAAATAATAATCACATTGCTCTATTATTATATTTAAGTGTGTGCCCACACAAAAAATAAAAAACAAAAACAAAAAATAAATATAAAATATAATAAAAAATGAAATAAAAATTTTATATACAAAAAACTAAAATTTAATTGTTTTTATTTAAAAAAAAAACTCCTTGTCCTATTTATTTTTTCAAAAACTTGATCAATTTTCTGAATGAAGTTTTCATGATTTAAAATAGGTAAAAAAAGCATAAAAACACAAATTTTGTTGATAAAATTGATAATTACCTAAGTTCACTTTGGCATTATTATTCTATTTATTTTTGAGGCCAACTCATAAACTTTTGCTTCCAAGTGACTAATTATTCTAAGAGTGCATCAGGATCACCAAAGGCACACTCACAACATGCTATCTAGGAGTTTAGTATAGAAAGATGTTTGTTACCGTCAAGTGGGGGGACTTCCGAGCCAAATTTTCAAAAATTATTTACCATACTGTCTAACTAAAGCCTGTAGAAACGTAAAACAAAAAGTAAATTAAAGTTTAATTTTTGCACTATCTTCTAGTTTTTGTTTCATGTTTCTATGAGCTTTAGTTAGGGAGAAAATACATTTCGAAAATTTGGTAAGTTACCCCAGCAGGCCACAGTCAACCCACTTGATGGTACAGTATAGCCTGACGCAGCAATCAGTCGGTCTTTTTGCGACAAGGACCGTTAGAGTGCGCTAGAGTTAGGATTGGTCTAACTTTTTGCGCTAAGCCAATCGGGAGACAGCGATAGTTGTTGCACGGTTATCGCTCAAGCAGCGATTGACGGCTGCGTCGGCCTTATCTCAGTGCTAGCAAGATATGATGCCCAAACTACAGGGTCCATAGAAATTACAAACAATAAGTTCTCTGACCCAAAAGGAATCTCTTCACTATGGCAAGACACTCAATAGTTTCCTCTATCCTTTCCTTTAAATATCATATCTAACCATGTTCGTTAACTTTCCTTAATATCTTACTGTGTTAAATGTTATTTAGTTAATGGTCGTTGTGATCATATGTGTATATTTTTTAATAATGTCTAATTCTCGGTGCTACATGGATTTTGAATTAGTAGGGTAATACCTAGGGACCGGATTTTCAGTTTTGAAAATGTGCATTTTCAGTACTGAATTCAGTCCAGTTTTTTTGCATAATCAGTTTGCCAAAACAGCGAAATCAGTTCACTTTCAGTTCAATTATACAAAAACAGTAAAATTCAGTTTTGATAATTTTTAACTTAGAAACAAAATTTTATCAATAAAGAAGAATAAAATTCAAATTTTTCATGAAAAAAATTTTTTTTCGGTTAAATTATTAGCTGGTATCAATGAGAGCTGTTCTTGTATTTTTGTACTTCTTTTACCCTTTTTTTAATGGCGTTCATTTTAATTCAGATGGTTTTGAGATATGCATTAAAAAAAGTTATTTTAAAATTTACATTTTTTTTTAGATGTCATTTTGAGTTATTTTACGGTAAAAGTCTATTTTCAGTTTCCAAAAACTGAGAAAAACTGGTAAAAACTGAAAAAAACTGACAAAACTGACCCAGTTTACAAATTCCAAAAACAGTTTTTTTCAGTCCAAACTTTTTTGCATTTTTGGCAATAAAACTTTATGATTCGTGGACATCTGAACTCAGATGTGACCTAGCATGCGTAATTCAAAAACTGAACAAACTGGAGATCCGGTCCCTAGTAATACCAATGCAAGATTTTGGCCACCCTGGCCAACAATTAACTAATTAGACATAATTAGCAGATTATGGCTTCATAATCGCAAGATTTAGCCAACGACAGAACAGAATTACGGAATCTGCACAAGCAGATTGCTGTTTGTTTTGTCACCCTAAACAATGAACCAAGAGTAGGCCAGACATGTAGTCAGGCCCAAATGTCATTTATAATTTTTTTTTCTTTTGCATAAAATTATTTTATGCATTTACAGGAAAAAAAAATAAGACTTTGCATAATCAATATCATTCATTCTATTGGAGTTATTGGTAAAATTTTGCAGGGTAGTACATATACATGTACACCATTGGGGCACCAACTTACTGTCTAGTTAGAAATCTACTTGCCAGAAATATATACATATCCAAGCAGGGTCGGACTGGCACTCAAGGGGCCTCGTCAAGGGGCCACAAAAGGGGGCGTAACACCCTGGTTATGCCCCTTTTTGGGCCCTAGGGGCCTCCAAACAAGAGGGGTCACGTTTGCTATCGCGGACTTGCTCTTATGGCCAGTCCGAGCCTGTATCCAAGTGAAACTCAGTCATGAAATCTTGAAAAATTAAAAGGCAAAATGGGACACTTCAAAGGGCATGGGATAATTTTTTTGAGGAACAGAATAAGTTATTGTAAGTTTCCAGATACACAGATGATAGTTGGTGACCCAGTGGACCCTCAGTATGGATGTAAAAGGGATCAATAGAAGAACTTACATTATTCGTATAACTTTTTGAATGACGTTGAAGTCTCCTGCATTTCAAAGTTGGTTGTTAATCTCACGTATCCTGAGAGCCAAGCCATCCGCCAGTTAGGGTCAGATCGTCTGTAGATGAACATAAACCATCAGATTAAAAATTGAAACAGGGTGTACATTATAGGTATCATACATTTAAAGGTATGTTAAAGTGTAAGCTTTATGAAAAAGAATTCTTTTACACATCTTTAACAATATCTAAATAATAATAATACCCCCCCCCCCCCCTAATGAGACATAATACATACATACATACATTTGTATAAGGGGATGGAAATAAGTTGCATAATGAATTGCGAAACAACATTATGTATTGATTACTAAGGCCAATATAATACATAGTGTTCATATTTGTATTATACCGGTACAGTATAATTGTATGATAAATCAAACTGGTAAATAAGCATATTTTATGTATATTTGACAAACTCACCTATAACGATGTATGCATACTTCACATCTATGTATTTATGTACACAACTCTCAATAGCGTGCAGAGGTTTTTAATGCTGACGAAAAAACAATCACGTAATCGAGGGAGAACATAGTATTTTAGAAGCATGCGGGAAATGCTCATTCATCCACCTCCCCGTCCTGCTATGTAGAAAACGTCTTTTCATTGATATAATCCACATTTTTTTGAAACTCGCTGTCATCATACAACGTATTTTGTAAATACAATAACTTGATAATTTATTTGTGTAAAATTAGTTTATTTTAGATTTAAAAATATTATTTTTATGCATGTCTCATATACATAGTTGTCGGCACCAGCAAAAAAGCGTGGCAAAACCATGCCGCGCAATATGTTTCACAATAATCAAGTTTTACACCTTGACTATGCCATAAGTTTATTAACAAGAGATACAAACAAACAAATATTTCACAATTTCTTGTAAAATTAGAAATAAAAACAAAGATATTCACTATGGAGAACACAATTTAAACAAATTCTAAACATCACCACATGGCACACAACGTGCCCGCTTCTTCCATTTTTACTACTAACGCCTCGCCCACTTCCGGTTTGATTGAAGAAATAAATAAAGCGAAATAAAGCAAAAACAAGATACTACATACAAGATAAGGACACGCTCGACCAAATTGGGCCGCCGCGAAATTCAAAATGAGCCTCTAAGCCAATCAGCGCCCGAGTTGAACGTCACGTGATCAGTATTGACCAATCACAATGCCGCTAAAATTTACATGGGACCAGTTGGTGTCGCTATCTTGTATGTAGTATCTTGGCAAAAAAATTCATGCATACGCCATCTATCGTTAAAACTTTTAAATTTGAGATTTAAATAAATTAAATAATAATAAAAAGTCATAGAATTAGAATTTCAATTTAATATGTATTATTTTTCATCAAATAATTATTCTGTAGCTTCTTTACTATTGTTAAGATTTTATTGTTTGTTTGTTTTTTACAAAAATCAATTTTGGCAGGATCATAAAAAGCAACAGAGAAACAAAAGGAACTCCAAAAAATGTTAAAAATAATAATAATAATTAAAAAAAAAATCTGATGTTATAATGGGCTCAATTTATATATATGATTTTATAATAATAAATACTAATGGAACACTGAGAAGCTGCCCATAAAAAAATGTCAATAATAATAATAATAAATTGTACTATAGTTATCGTCAGGCCGCAGTTATAATCGGCAGTTGAATTTTTTAAAGTACGTTTTCACTAATTTTAGGGCTTTGAAATTTTAGCACACAAAAAAAGATTCTTAAGCAATAATTTTTGTACAAATTTTTTAAAACTCTCAAATGAGTGGAACGTATTATAAAAAAAGCAGCAAACACCTGCCGATAATTGCGGCAAGCGGGCAAGCATGCCGATAACTATAGTACACTATACTTAATATATAAAGTCTTCCGGATAGAAACATCGTTGTAGAGTTTTTTTGTGATGCGACCTTGAATCTTACCTCATCATTGTTCTTTTCATAAGCTCATATAGTCGCATGGCAAAAAAAACTCTACTACGACGTCCAACGTCTCTATTCGGAAGAACTGATATATTACTTTAGTATGGTACATAATACTATAAAATAATAATTGACATTCTAAAAAGTTTACACAGAGGTTCATTGTAAAAATATATAGAGATCTCTGTACAATTTTATCTTTACAATAAACCTTGAATGTTTTCAAGGGAAATATTATAACAAAAATTTAAAAATTAGTGATGTTGAGTATAGTTGCACACACAAAAATGCTGTTGCGTAAACCCTGTTTTCTGCTATAATAAATAGCAATCAATGGTGTTATTATAATGTAAGGCAAGGCACAAACTTTGTAGCAAGAAAACAGGCATAATAATGCTGTTTGTATACAGTACCGTTTTCTGCACCTAAAATGACGATCACATATTCAAATGCGCATTCCATTTGAATAACCAATGTTGATCGTCATTTTAGGAGCAGAGAACAGGGTTTACGAACAGCATTACTAATGTTTGTTAACCCTAATTTTTGTGCTATCCAATAATCACAAAAAAAAAATGACAATCAACTTATGCTTTTTAAATGGAATTGCACATTGGGGGGGGGGGGGGGGGGGGGCAAGGGAACAGGGTTTACGAAGAACACTAAATTGTTGATAAAAATTTATGTTTCACTATATGGTTCAGTAATTTCACTAGATGCCTCAAGGTTTTGCACCTTCTGAATCTTCTTCCTCACCATCATTCAAACTGTCATCTTCTGCCATGGACTCCGTTGCAGACTCCTGTAAAAGCAAAGAAATTGAAAGCGAAGTATTGAAATGAATCGTTTCATTATATTTTCAATTGATACAACTTTTTGTTAAATATAATAATGAACATTATAAAATTGAGGCCAAGTATAAGTATAAGTAATTATTATATTATTAACTGTAAAAAAAATCGACAAAAATGACAAAGAAAACCATTGCGGTTGATGACAACAAAAAATTAAAATAAAATTAATACGTATAAAAAATAGTAGACGTATTATAGGATAATATGGTTAATGTTTTTTGCTAAATTCTTAAAAAAAAAAAAAAAAAAAAAAAAAGTACTGTAGCATTTATGATAAATTTGAAAGAAGAGGATAGGGGTAACCAGCAAGATAACCTTACTCTATTTAGTGAAGTAATACCCCTAGCTTGGTAAAAATCTTGCTTACAAAAAAAAAATAATAAAAAAAATAATAATAAAATAAAAAAATAAATAAATAACGTTAGATCGCTTTTGGCCCTAAACTCCAAGAGATATGGAGTGTGTTTTGACTTCGTAAGTCCTTACATAAACATCCATAGTTTCTCCCTAAGTCTGTAAGAACTGACAATTGGCAAAACACACTCCATTTCTCTTGAAGTTGAGTGCTGAAAGCTATTCCATGTGCCAGTTGTTGTTTTTATCTCTATGCCGGCAAGCTTTTACCAAGTTTTAGGACTCTTTTCACTATGATAAAGCTCTTGCTGGTTTCTTCTATCCTTTTATATTTATACCTTCAATTAAAATTGATTAAAAATATGCAAAATCAAACTAATGAAAAATTAAGATAAGCAATATTAAAAAATAAACTAAAAAAATGTATACATATTAAGATCCAATACTTACATTATTTACAATGAGCTGATTTTCAGTCTGCATTTGCTCTCCCTCTACAGTAGACAAGATAATTAGTGAGGCTGCAAACTCTCCATTTTCTGTGGTAACAAACTTGAGGTTGCTACCGTCCACTTCATATGTCTCCTGCTCCTCATCTACTTGTTCTTCTGACATTTCTACTTCAGTACTCTTGACTTCATGGCTCCTTGACTTCTTACCAGATTTACCACTTCCTGGCTGAATTTGTTGCAGCTTGCGCCATATTGTAGTCTTTGGAATCTAAAGAAGGACAATTTTATATATTATGCAACAATTAACAATTGTTGAAAAAAAAAAAAAAAAAGTTCTATGTATTTTATACTTAAAAAAAAATGATAATTTCCAGTTGCAGGATTAAAGTGAGCAAAAATGTTGGGACAAATCCAATAAACCTAGATACTTAACATAAAGGGGGGGGGGGGATAAATAATCTATGGGACAGATAGATTGTTGATCAAAGCATTTTTGTTTTAAATAAGGAACAATAAATTATTGTTGAATTAAATGAAATTAAAAATCATTTTGGTTAGGATAAAGTCAATGCTTCATTGATTTTACTTTACTTTTATTAAACTTAAAGGCATAGACCAAAGAAAAACATAAGCATTTATATCACAAAACACTTGACGTGATTTACAAAAATAACTTTAGTTTGTCTCAAAACCCAAGAGTAGCCCCGTAGCAGAGATTAGAAAATTCGATTTATGCAACCCGCATTACATTTTCATACTAATTTTTGCATGTTTCTGACGTCATAATCATGAATTTTCACGCAAATTGCATACTTTACAGTCTTTTCACGCTCTCTTGTGGGGCTACATTAACATTCTTGTAAAAATTGTCATCAGTTTTGAAGATCCCATTTTGTGTTTATTCATTAAAAAGCACATGTTGTTTTATGCGGTCTATGGCTTTAACACCTCAATACTTGATTTGAGAGTTATATATAAATAAATATTAAAACATTTACATAATATTTTATACCTGAAAGAGAGATGCAGCAGCTGACTGTGACATTTTGCCTTCTTTACAAGCAATTACTGCTTGTTCTACCCTCGCTGACCTCGTGAAGTCAGCGTCACCTTTACGGCGTTTGATACAGTCACTCGGCAAAATACCTTTCTCAACAAGCCTTACTTTCTCTCGAAAGAGCGTAGTTTTAGGAATCTGTAATCATAAAGTACACATAGCATAAAATAGGTATAAATTAAAAGCAATACTTCTTTATGCTCTAACTCACGCTGTTACCAAAGTAACAGGTGTAATTCAAAACTCTTGTTCTCGCGCCAAGCTAGCATGAGAGCAAGATTTAGCTGTGACGTACTTGGTGCAAGCGGGAGTGACTCTTATTTTTGCTCTGGATACTTGACATAATATTTACATGTGAAGATATGATTTTGCGTCTACAGATATACAATTATAATGGATAGATAAAAACAAGAGTAACTCCAACTGGCGCCAAGCTAGAGTGAGAGCAAGTTTTAGCTGTGACATAGGTTCGGGGTCGCTCTTATGGCTTTTCCTCTCAGCGTGTTAATAATTAAAATTTTGAGATCGCGTTTTCAGGAGATTTAAAAGCACGATGATCACTATTAAAAAAATCCATTGTTGACTACTCATTTGATGATATTACTTACAGGGAACTGGTTTGCTACTGCCTGTAATTGCTCTCCTCTCTCCAAAGCCTCCACCGCTGCTTGCTTATCTGCTGATGTGTACGCCTGCTGATTTCTACAGGGAATCTCATTCCTGAATGCTTGAACTCTCCTCCACAGCACAGTTTTAGGCACATTGTACATATTGGAAGCCTGCTGGAGACTTGAGCCCTCTGCAAGAACATAAATTTTATTTGAGAAAATGTCAAAAGGCAGCATAAAATGTAATTAAAATAATTCTTTGAACTGATTTGCTTAGTGCAAATTAAGTTAGCCAAAATATTGGTACAGCTTTAATGATAAAGAACAAGATAGTTTATTGCAAAAGTTTATTGATAGTTATTGCAATTGAATAACAGGCAGTGGGAAGATGAAATAAACTACTGTAGTACTGTAACTATATATATATATATATATATATATATATATATATATATATATATATATATATATATATATATATATATATATATATATATATATATATATATATATATATATATATATAAAAGAAAATAGTAGAATAATTGAGTCAAAATTAATTAAACATGAAGATAGGTATAACTTAAACTATCTAACTGCATAATAACACGATAACAGGTATAAAATTGAAGCAGGTATAAATTAATGAAGGAAAAATAAATGTACCTAATACTTGACAATAATTATGGTTACTGCGATGATTGATAATTATATGGTCATGCATACATCTTAAATACAATACTACATTTATAACATACATACATAACATAATACAGTAATAATGAAAAAAATGAGAGCAATAAACTGAAAGATAGGTCAAAAATTGGGAATGAGAGCTGGTGATTTATATATATATATATTTTTTTCTTTTTAACTTAAGCTACATAATTCAAATATATTTTATATATATATTTTTGGCATTCAATAATTTAACATATTGAGGGCTACGTGGCATTTCATTACTTCTGCAATCTCCGCGGGTGCAATTTTGATACACCTGAATTCTCCGCACTCCCCTCATTTGAAACATCTTTATACGGTTAGCCTGAACAGATGTGCCATTAGTAGGCATGGCGAAGATTGCACATGTGCCGAAATTGCACCTGAGGAGATTCCAGAAGTAAGGAAAAATTAATACCAACCGCGATGGTTTTTTCCTATATATTATACTAAATTAAAATTAGTAAATTTATTACCTTTAACGGCATTGATTGCATCTTGCAGTTGTTCCTTAGTGTATCCTAACTTCTGTATTGGGTTGAGAACACCACACGAGCGTGCTTTCATGTATAAAGTAGTACGAGGTATGTTGAAAGCTATTGATGTGTCACACAAGGAGCGTCCAGCCTTGAGATCAATCAACGCAGCCTCTAGCATGGCATCACTATATATGGAAGGATTGATTAAATATTTTATTACATTCCATAACTTTTACAGTGAAAGCACAGTATATTTAGTTTATAGAGACTATTGGAAATAGTAAATATATACTATGAATTACCTGTATTTTCTCTCTCCTCTATGGGATTGCTCTGCTCTTTTCATTTTAATCTTCTTTACTTTTTGTGCTAAGGCTTCATCCTGAAATATAAAAACTTGTATCAGTGTCAAACACTTACCATAAAAATTAATTGCATATGAGAAGTTGACATTTTAAAGAAATTTGGTTCTGTGATATTGTGTTTTTCTTATTAATTTTTAAGTATTGTTATATTATTATTTTAATTTGAACAAGTCTTTTAATTCCCAATTAGTTAGTGAAATTAAAAATCAGTTAGTGATGTGCTCAAGTAATTTTCTTCTTTGATTGATAGTGTCATTATAATGACGAAAGCTCTCAGTTGTATAAACATTTATAACTATAACTCTGTGCCATACATGAGACCTCTCCATAAAACTTCTACTGTGGTTAGGCCGTTGCTGGTATCTAGACCTTTTTCTTTATTATTGATTCTAACAGCAATGTTTTTATTTATTTTTTTTTTCCCCTTAGATTTATATTGCTGTGGCTGCGCCCAAAGAGCATATTTATATCTAACAAAAGTAATCTTACACAAGGGGTACTTGCATTTTTGTCCAGTACAACAAAGTACGTGTTATATATTAATCTTATGGCGGATGCACGCACAGCAGTGATTTTAGCCACATGCAAGTACACCCTTTGCGTGAAAGTAGCCAAATACAAATACGCCCTTTGGGCGCAGCCAGGTCAATATTATTTTTAAGGAGGTATTTTTCTGCATTATCAATGATGGACGTACCTCATCTATGTGTTTATCATCCACAATTTCCTCGACTACAGCAACACTTGCGTCTTCTTCTTCTGTTCCCAAGTCAGATTCCCAGAGAGGCATGGCAATGGTTGCAGTTGACTCTACCTCTGCATCCTGTTCTAACACCACCTCACTCTCACATTCCTCCATTTGAGGGATCTGAGAGCTTATCTGCGGGAAAAACACATGAAAAAAAAAATTACAGTAATACTTCCACAACTATTAATAAATATGTACAACAAAGAACATTCAATAAAATAAAATTACAAAAATTAATATTATAACGTCAAATTATCTAGCTCTCGTCTATGCTAAAACAATAGATCCCAAAGTTCCAATTAACTATATAAATTAGAGAATCTTTGTCATTTATTAATTTTCAATTCTACGGGCTCTAATCTCTCTACTATTTTCTATTATAAATTTTATTTAATTTTTTTAACATTAAGTACAGTGTACACTAAATTCTTTATTCTGATAAATGATCTGCAGCAGCAATGTTAAATCTCACATGTTTTATAATAGCCATTTATGTCTGTGATGCAATTTAATAAAATCCTGAGTTTACTAATAAAAGTTATAATTTAAAAAACACAGATTTGAATTTACATCAATTATAACTACGAGAAAAGTTACCTCGTTTAGTCCATGTATACCAAGCAGTTCTGCCACACTCAATAGAGAGGGTAGTTGGTTGATAAGAAAGCTGATTTCTCCACGATATATAAACTCAATTATAGCTTTTAGTTCTTTCATTTCTACGTCAGGTATACTGATGCATGGGCTGGGGTCATTTGTTGTTGACAGTATTTGCTGAAATATAAAATCATATTATAATTTGCATAAATTATAAAGAATATAATGAACATATGGTACAGATAAAAAATATTATATAAAACACAAATGACGTTATTATTATTATTATTTTGGCTACACACTCAATTATGAGGGGAGCTAACGTGTGCACAGTGCTCATACCAAAGCTAAGATGCACGCACTCTTACACCACCCAAAACATTGTGACTATTTTCCTAGGAGGCAAGTTGGGGCACTAGGCCCTGCGACCACCTCCATCGGGGTGACATTCTTTCTTGGGCATGGTGGGACATTGTTTTGCAAGCTCATTATAGCCGGATTGCAATTATAGCAAGCTCATGCCACGGCCATCTTGAGTCTGAACGCAAGCTAGGCTAAGGAGGTTACAGGATCGGGCCCACCTATGTCCTCTCCTAGGCATGGATGGGTGCAGCTCCGAGCCCTATTATCTTTATTTTGGGCTGTTTTTATATGGTCTTGGTTTCTCTCAGCCATCACATTGTGAAGGCTATAGTGCATATTTCCACTATTTGACTGAAACTACCCCACTTTTTTATATCGTGTGGCAACCTGTGCACATCTACAGCACCTAAGTTTCTTATCCTAACCAGCACTAGAGACAGGTTGGATGGCACGAATCTTGACTGGAGTACTCCAAATCTGCACCATAATGAAGGTCTTTGATTGGGGAGGGGGCTATAAATAAAAATTGTAGGAGGCCTCCTAATGTGTGACCAAAGTTGATGAACCTTAAACTGATGTAATATGATACCCATTGAAAATTTTAAGACTTCTGTTTCGTCTTGACCTCTTACATTATTGTTTTGTTCAGATGTAGCAATAATTACCTGAAGGTAGGGACTGCTGGCACAAAGTACCATCCTGTGCACCTCAATGGTTTCTCCTCCGGCTCGTAGAGTGACATCCACCATGGAGCAGTTCTGCTGTAGTGTAGCCAATGTCCCTGCCATCTCCGTTGCATGGTTACCCCAGAATAGAAAGTTTGTTTCACCCTCCGAGTTCTCTGCAGCCATCTCTTAGAAATCTGAGGAACATTTTTCCAGTGAACTCAAAAGTATAAAATTCTGTATCACATTTTTTATATTAGAGTTAATTTTGGATTATTGCTTGAAAATCTTAAAAGCATGGTGCGATGGACTTTTAAAAACAAAACATTTAACTAGAGAGTTTCTAGCTTTTTATTTAGTTACACTTCAGCAATATATTAGAATGCCAAAAACAAAATCCCTATAAAATGTAATGAATAATGATATAAAACTTTCAAACTTTTTGAATAATCTGCCAAAAATATCCATTTCATGTTTCTGAACGTGGGATCCGAGGAATGAGGTGAACCCAAGTTTTCGGAACTCCAGCAAAGGGAAATGATTCTGAGTCCTTTAATTAGTATTAAACTGTTAACAAAAACTTATAAATACTTATACGTACCAAAAGTAATCCTTTAAACTGAAAAATATAATGAAAATGTGTATTTTTGTGAAATAAAACCCAGTAGAAGCTAAAATACAACAGTCCGCTTGGTTCGTGTGACGTCACAATGACGTCTTTCCCCCACCCCAATTTTTTGTTTTGATTTGATCAGCTGGCAAAAGAGAAAGTGGGTGGGGAGAAAATTTGGCATATAATTTAGGTCGATGTTTTCTTAACTTTTTTTCTGATTTTTAAAAGCATTAATGACTTTTATCAATTTTATTTCTGTTACTGAACATTTCTAAAATACTTTTCCATTGAAAAAACTTCAAAAAGTGTCGATACAACATTGGAAATGAGTGATCCAAAAAGTGTGATTGAAAAGCAGAAAGAGCAGTTAGCTCGTTATGAGAAACGTCTTAGAGGTAAATATAATAGAATATAAAGGTCCAAAATAATATATTTATGCACAAAAGTTGTTACATTAAAGTGCAGACCAATTTCATAATTTTTGACTATGAAATAATTCACCGTAAAATATTCTTATTCCCAGATGTTGTCACTGCATATAAAGGACTTATTAAAGAAAAAGAAGCACTTGAAGCAAGTTTCAAGATTCTCAATGAGAAATCCAGTAAGAATTCTGATATCACGTCTCCAGGAGAACAAAAACAACTCAAAATTTTGACTGAGACACTGTCAGTCTTGTCTGCAGAAAAGTCTCGTATGGAATCAAATTTTCAAGCAGACAAGAAAAAATTGAGAGGAGAAGTTGAGATGGTAACATAACACTTAATCTAAATAATTTTTAATTTTTACTAAATCTTAATTGATTTTTCAGCTTCAGAACAGTGTAATGGACTTGACGGAGAGTGAGAAGGTATTAAAATTTGAGAATGAAAGTCTACGATCCAAACTAACCATAGAAAAGCAAGATAGATTACAAGAGCAAGAAAATCTTCACCACATGATTAAGTATAAAAATGCAAACCAATACTTTATTTGTATTTTATCCTCTATCTTTATTGACTAATAAAGGAACAACTGCTTTGAGGCTGACTTTAAGCAATTTTGGCCATCTCTGCTTCCGTTTCTACTTACTACGCATGCGCGGTATGTTGAAATGGAAGTGGATGTTAGCGAAATCGCTTATAGTCGGCCTCAACACAGTTACTCCTTTTTTTAGTCAATTGATACAAAAGTTTTATTAGCTTTGAAATCACAATAGTATAAGATTGCAATAACAGTAATTTCTATGTAAACTTATTTTTAACAATGTTTTTTTCCAGGGATATGCAGACGCAACATGAAACAAGAGTAGCCTCATTGGAAGCTAGATTAACGGAATTGTCCATTACAGTAGGGGATTATGATAGACACAGAAATTCTGATCAACAATCTATTCAGATTTTAAAAGTATGTTTATTTTTATAATTGCTATTTTCTGATTTTATGATACAGTAATTAAATGTTTTTAGAAAACTTATTTTAACTTACTGTACTGTAAAACAGTTGGGTTAAATTGAGAGGTTTTATGGTATGCTTGATTTCACACTAATCACCAGTTAGTTATTAATTAATTAGTACCTTATCTTTACTGGTAAAATAGTAGAAATTAATCTTCATAAATTCATGATTTATTGCCTAATTATGTAAAACTTCTTATCCTTGGACAAAAAAAAAAAAAAAAAAAAAAACTGTGACTAAATCTTTTTTTTTTCTTCTTTCTTTCAAATTTTAAAGGAACAAATAATGGACTTGGAAAACCGTTCAACAAAAAGTTTGGTTGGCAATGACATGGAAAAGCAAGATTCGCCAGAGAAAAAAGAAAAAGATAACTCTTCCAATGAGGATGATATTCATGGTTAGTTATGAGAATAGATTTCAAATTAAGAGTTTTGACTGATTATTGACTTTTTTAATATTTCAGGGCCTTGTAAAGAACAGTATGAGATGATTCTGAGAGAACTGGAGCATGCGAGGCAGCTGTATTCAATACAAAATATGCAGGATTCAAGGTATGCAACTTGGAAAAACTACATTTGTAATTTTATTTACTATTAACGTCAGAAAATTAAAGGCAAGGGAAAGAAATTAAAAAGAAAAAAAATGCTGTTACGCAGAGAAGAAACAAGAGGGGGGGGGGGGTTAAAGATAGCAAAAAAAGGCTGAAGTTACTGATTTCATTATTGAATTGATTACCTATGGACTTCACCCTTTTAAGTGTCTGAAAATATAATTTTTCTTTTTTTCTTTCTTAGGTCTGATGAAGCAAATATTGAATTTGAAAAACTTAAAACACAAAATCGTAATTTACACGAAAGAATTAATTCTTTATGTAAAAAATTAAATCAAACAGAAAATGAACTTTCCCTGCAAAAACAAAATCAAAAGATGGTAAGATGAATTATTTTATTTTAAGGTTTTGAATTTGAGTCTAAATTGAAGCAAATATGTGTGTTTAGGCTGTTGACGGTGAGCGAGAGAAAGGTGCTGCGGAACTGCAAGCTCAGAAAAGACAACACGAGGCTCAAGTCTCTGGTCTAGAAGATCAAATCACGCAGTTAAGAGAAAGGTCTCTCAAAATTTTAGAGGAAAAAGATACTGAGATAAATAAACTGAGAAATGCTTTAAAAAACATTTTTCCCACTTCAGGTATATAGGCTACTTTTTTTTTTACATATAAATTATAATTCGATCAATTTAAGGAGGGAAAAAAAACTATAAAAAAACAAAAAACAATAAACATTAAAGTTAGGATCAATAATAAAGAAAAGGATAGAATCATCAAAGAACTTCTACTGTGGTAAGGCCCTTGCTGGTTATTCTATCCTTTTCTTTATTATTGAAATTATAATTTGTTTATTTGTTTTATTGTGATAAATGATAATTTTAGTATATTGATGGCTGGCTGGTGTTAATCTGCCTTTAGAAAAATTACTGAAATAAAAATTAATCAAAATCAAGAGTTGTATATATTAATATCATAAATATTTATAGGTGGTTATTTATAGTATCTGTATAGGCTACATAAAAAAAAAAAAAAAAAAAAAAAAAAAAAAAAAAAAAAAAAAAAAAAATTGATAATAATTGTAAATTGTTACCAAGTTTTCTGAAAATTTGTAAGTATTTCTTTATTATTGCAGTGCTTGCTGGTGAGCTAGGCCAAGCACTAAATATTGACTCACAAGATGGGGGCTTAGATGTGGGAGCAAAAAGGTAAGGTTTTGATAATGGAATAAGTCATAAGTATCACTGCTCAAAGCAACTTGAAATAATAATAAAAGCACTTTTAGAATGAAGTATTGTTCGCATGTAAAGTAAAACAGACAAAGTTGGAACAATGTAAACAAATGGAGCCGTTCACATTGTTTATAAAAATTACATGTAAATGGCTCCGTCTGATTACATTTTGTTCCAACTTGGATTATCCATTGATGTGCGTCTACACATGTAACTTGTATGAAACATGTCAACAACACTTTAGTATTAAACAAACTTATGCAAGGAGACAATATTTATGTTGATGAGCACTCTTATTCTTATTCTTTTTTTTTTTTTTTTTTTTTTTTCTTCTTTTTTTTTAGTTCTAAAGAAAAAAGTAATAATTGTACAATATTTTTATGATTTCAGCTCTGACAATCCTCAACTCTTCCATTTTTCTCAAGAAAATGCAAGAAATGTTGTGGAGGCATCAATATTAAGAAAACAGAATTTTAAATTAGAGAGCCAAGTCCGAGAGCTGAACAGAAAATGTGCTGCAACTACAATGTTGATGGAGGAAAAAGTTGAAAAATTACAACAAGAAATTGAAAGGTTTGTGTATTTTTATTGTTTAATAAAATTTTGCCAATGTATGGTATTTTTTTTTTTTAAAAAATGGAGAAAACCAGCAAGAGCATTGCCATAATGAAGAGTGACCCATTATTCAGAGAAAATCTTGCTGGCACAGAGAGAAAAAAATAATGGATAGCTTTCAGCACTTAACTCCTGGGGAAAACAGACCATGTGTGTGTGTGCTTTTGTCGGTCCTTACAGACTTGGAGAGAAACTTATCTTTTGCCTATCCTTTGTTGTTAGAAACTTTGTCATCTATAGTTTCTCTCTGAGTCTGTAAGTAAGGGCCAACGAAGGAAACATACTCTATTTCCTATTGGAGTTAAGTGACTAAAGCTACCCCATTACATCTTTTAGTTTTATATCTTTGTACTAGCAAGATTTTCACCAACTATGGGACTCTATTCACTTTGGTATATTATGTATATACTTTGCCAGGGTTGGACTGGGACTCAAGGGGTCTCGTTTGTGAAAGGGGTGTAACACCCTCTCTAGGGGCCACAAAAGGGGGTGTAACACCCTGGTTATGCCCCTTTTTGGGCCTTAGGGGCCTCCAAACAGGGAGGGCCACGTCTGTGCAGACTTGCTCTTATGGCCAGTTCAAGCCTGTTTTGCTTATGTATATAAAAATTAGCTTTTAATCACACAATCACAAAATTTTGTTGTTCACAGTCTGGGTGTATAAGTAGGCCAAACTTAGCACTCTTCAAACACACTCTTTCAAACATATTCTTGAGTAACAATGATAGTCATTTGTTTATTTTTTTCCAAAATAATATTTTGTTTCTGACTGCAAGTTTTTAAAATTTGTTAATAGTTTCAGGTTATTTAAAAATTACATAACAAAAATAAACTTTCACCTTATCATTGGCCTGCTTTTATTTATCACCGCACATTAAGATAATTTTTGTACAAAAACATTACAAAGAAACTTACACTTCTTATTACCTTTTATTTCAGACTATCTCTTGGCCAATCTCGAGAAGGAGCCAATCTTGAATATTTGAAAAATGTTGTCTTGAGATACTTGACATGTGACGATGAGAAAAACAAACGACACATGCTCACCGCCATCTGTACTGTGCTACGTTTTAGTAGAGCTGAAAGTAAACTAGTTCTTACTACAAAGAAATAATAATATGGATATACCTAATAATGTATTTTTCTAAACATTTAATTTTTGAAACACCACTGGTAAAATTAACCTATTTATTGTAAAAATGAATTATGTTTCTTCTAGAATAGTTGTTCATTAACTAATTTTCTTAAATTAAAAAAAAAAAAAAAAAAAATGAACAGTGATTGAACTTTTTTACTATGTTTTAAATGTGTAATTTGAAAAGTATTATTTATACTATACCTCTTGTTATGTGAAACATTCCAAATTTTAATTAAAAAATAATAATCATCAAAAAACCATCTGTAAGTGCCTTATAATCTTACTTTTGGGGGAAAGGAAGAAGTGTTGCTTGCATGTATTATAAAATTACATGTTACTTTCAAAAGTTAGTTTTGTAGATCAATAGCAAGAATCTAATAACAATTTGGTTAAAAATAAAATCAAGAAAATTTTGGTATTTAGCAATGATTTATAATTACTTTTTAATGAGGAAGGTCTAAGCGTTGATTTTATTGCAAACTCTGAAAGAACGCTCTAAGTAGGTTGATGTACTTTTTTTTTTTTTTTAAGTTTACTGAAGTTTCTATTTAATTTTTGAAAATCCCAATATGACGTCACAGTCGGTAACTTTTATGTGCAAGCTTATGCAAATTATTTACTGACCGTGGTGTTATTACAATTAATAAAATATTAATTAAAAATTGCAAAATCATACATATATATCAATCAATTCAAGACGATGCTTATTCTTTCAGAATAGGCAATAAAATAAATTATTTGTCCTATTGTTAAGAAGTAAATTAACAGTAATATTAAATTTAACTTTGAAGGTGACATTGTAGGTGCTGGGGCTACCATAAGCAACATAAAAGTAAAAAAAAAGCAATCTTAAAATTAAATAAACCTTTTAGTATGTATATCTCAAACCAAAAATATAAAATGTGCAATTTTAATTAATGTGTTTGTTAAAAAAAAATTAATGTTCTTTCTAACTGTTGTAACAAAAAAAAAAAAAAGAAGAACTTAATAAAATAAAACAAAACCAATAATCCTGTATTAACCAATGTATTGAATTGTAATGCGCATTTGCTGGCTAATTTATATCAGTTTTTAGTTTTTATTTTCAAATAATTTTTTCATCTTGTTATAAGACAATTTGTTAAATACAATACATTAAAGGCATAGAAAACATGAAACAACATAATATGTTATTTAACACAAATTGGGATCTATAAAATTGTTGATAATTTTTACCAGAATGTTAATGTAGCCCCACAAGAGAGGGTAAAAAAAAAATTGTCAAGTATGCAATTTGCGTGAATATTTCTGTTTATGACGTCAAAAACAGGCAAAAACTAGTATAAAAATGTTGTGCGGGTTGCATAAATTGAAATTTTCTGACCGCTGCTAAGGCGCTACAGTTGGGTTTTGAGACCAATTAATGTTATTTATGAAAGTCCCATCAAGTGTTTTGTGATATAAATGCTTATTTTTTCATGTTGTCTATGCCTTTAATATATTATGTACTTTTAATTCCTGATTGCTACCTGCATATTCTGATAGAGCTTAATTTTTTTATATATTAAAATAGTGTTTTTTTTTCATCAGAATTTTAAAAACAAATTTACTATTTTTAATGTAAGTTTCACAGAAACGGATATTTTACATGTATATCTTATTAATTTATGATATAGAACAAAAAATTAAAGAAAACTGAGCTCTTTCAGAAAATATAACATAATGATTTATTTTATCTAAGGAAAAAATTGTGACTTGAAATAATAATGCTGTTCGTAAACCTTGTTCTCTGCACCAAAAATGACGATCGCCTATGGTTATTCAAATGGAATGCGCATTTTTTGGTGCAAGAGAACAGGGTTTATGAACATTTTATTTGGCAGCATAATATAAAGCTATTATTTGAAATTTATTTTATTATGATAAAAAATATAACATTAATTTCCAAGCTTTATATTTATATCACTTGTTTCAATCAGTTTATATAATATAATTTTACAGATTTCTATGAAATTAAGTATAACTTCAAGTTATATCAAACTGTAGGTGCTTCCATCATTTGCCTGATTTGGATATTATCTGTACATTTTGGCCTTCAATATCTATGTCCTGTAATTGTTATAAATTGCAACTTTTTTATGTAAATAAATTTGATCATTCCAGCCAAAATTAGGAAATTATTTTTTATTTTATGTCTAAAACATATTTTCATACATGAATATGTCTCAAAACTCAAAAAAAGTTCATTGAAACAGATACTCATCTATTTTATTATTATTTTTTACTTTTTTAAAAACTCCTTTTAACTTTTTTTTTTGTCTTAGAAAAACGATGAAATTTAGATTTGTTTTATTTTATAAATATACATCATTATCATGCTCGATTTCAAAATTAAATTTAATTAATATTTTTTATCAAATTCATATGATGTATATATAAATTTTAAACAAAATGAGAAGCGCCGTAATAATTAATTAGAATTTATAAAATAAATTTTAAAAAATTATAATTTATGCTATAAAATTTATATGCTGCGAAAAACTATAAAATTTAGTTTTTAAGTAAAAGTATACATAGTGATCCATTAAACCTTGATAGAGAAGCGAATCTAAAATGCATAATTTATATTACAACAGCTTTATTATTATTTTGCTATACTTTATTAATTTTTTAACATATTGAATTTTTAATTTTTTTACATTTATGCATTAATGAAAAAAAAAAATGATATTTTCCCAAAAAAAAAAAATATATCATTATAGCGCTGATTTAATTAAAGGATCCTCGAGGGTACAAAATAAAATAAAAGTTTGACTATATTTATGAGTTTTGAAACACAAATGCTCAAAATATCTGCAGTCACATAATTTGCGCTTGAGCAAAAATATGCAATCGTATCGTCTTTTGATTTGTGCGTGGTCGCGCATGCGGCTCTCTATCACGTCAGTGGGGCGCCATAACAATATCGATCTCTGTACGCGCCTATTCGGTTTCTAGACACAACATTTACCTCTGTTTTATTTTACACTTTATAGTAACTGTATCTCAATAATCAAGTATTATATACATACAATAAAAAACAATGAATGATCCAAACGTTTTAGGAGGTATGTATTGATTTCTGTATAAAATATTTGCCATGAATATAGTCATTTCTATTAAGCCATGCCAAATATATTGACTTTTACGTAATATTTTTCATGTCATAATATTTCATAGCCTGGTGTACTGTAAATACCCCTCAATGTGAATTTACTTACGTTTATTTACATTTTAATTAAAATAAATATTAAAAATATATATAATAACGTCATATTAATCAATGTGCCTGAAATCGCATATTTCATATACCTGTGCTGTGATTTCAATTTTGAAATTTTTTCCCAACTCATTGTCGTATAAATAAAATTACCAACTCGAATGATAAAATAAAATTTGAAATTAATACTGTTAATACATTTAAAATGTGTATATATACTTTAGATAAATATATTAAAATTAATATAAACAAAATTTAAAAGTTAACGCGCATGATACCAAATTACCTTATATATTGCGATCTAAAATTCAACTAAATGTTGTGTTTTATTGCAGAAAAAGAATTGTCAGAGAATGTGGAACAACTGAGAGCACGATTAGAGGCAATGAAACGACTCATTCGACAAGAGGAAAGCCTGTAAGCTATATCAAATTTTCTTTAAAAAAAAAAAAAAAAATTTCTTTTACAAACTATGAGAGCAATGATATTATTTAGAAGATAGTAGGTAATATTATAGTCCAAGCAGCTTTACACAGAGACTAAAAAGCTGTGTAAACCTTGATAGTAAATTATTTTTGCTTCTATAAAGGAGGCTTATTTTGTTAAGTGTTTGGCATTAATCTTTTTAGTAAATTTTACACATTTTTTTCTACATTTTAATTAAAAAAGGATAACAAAAGAAAACACTTTCAAAAATGAAAACTTAGTTTCCCTATATAATTACTTTTTTTTTCACAGGGCTGCAGACTGCGACTCCGCCGAAGGTGGCATATTGGCTGGAAAATTGAATGCTAATAAAAAGAATAAAGATTCAATAATTGATGGAAGCTTTTTAAGTTTTGTTTTTGGAGTAGTATTAATAATGATCATTTGTGTATCAATCTATGCATTCCAAAATTTGTACTACGCAATCCTCAAAAAATTTCCATCTCGTCCTCACACGGAACTGTAAAGTTTTTAATCGTCGAACCAGTATATTTATATACTGTACTTCAATTTTTTTTTAATCCCTTTAATAATTTTTTTGAAGTAAAACGATCAGTATTTAATTGTGATTTTTAAAAGTACTCTAGCACCAGAAAAAAGTCTGAAATGTTTGTATAATAATAAGAAAAAACAAAAACAGTATAATTAATTAATAGAATAGGTTTTAAACAAATACTCGACTCTCGATCACTTGAACAGATGAAATTTTTACTTAATAATTAAATGTTCCCAATTAATAATACTTGTTTTATTCCCAAATTTACTCTCATAATGTATAATTTATATTATTATATGTAACTCCGTGTTGTTACGATTGTTTCGTAAAATAATAAAAATAATAAATCTCTTTAAAATTTTGCATTTTTATTGGAAAAATAAGCCCCTGTATTTTAGGCAACTTTTTGTGCACATCTGCTCAAAGTGTTGCCTAGCTTTCAGGCAGTCACACTTCTGCTTGTACTACGCTCGTAAAAAATCAAAGATACTTATATTTGTTATTTAATAAAAATAAGGTTATTAATTTTTTGTCTAAAAAAATGTGTAACACAATCGATGAAACATATTAAACAAAGAGAAAATGCAGTTTTTCATGAATGGAGCACATTCCGCGCCAAACTTATTTGAAATTCTTTGTTTCGTTTTCAGCTGTTTTTGACGTCACAAAAATTTAATTATAAACTAATATGGCTGCTGCTGTGAAGCGTGTCTTCAGCTTGAAGAATTTTAATTTAAAGATATTAAAGGTAAGTAGCATTATTTTATTTAAGTGTAGTATATTTAAGTAAAACCTAAAAGTCTAGCTAACAAATTGAAGTGTTGTCACGTATGTAGGAATATTAATTCATGGTTAATTTTTACAACCATTTGGACCTTCACCGTTCGGATATCGATCAACCTGATTTTGATTTCAGAGTCAAACTCGTCTCTTCTGTGATGCACCAAAATTTCCTGGAGCTAAAACAAGCTGGACTCAGACATTATCAATAACACATGCCAAGCCTGAAAATAATTTGCCAGTGTATCGTGTCCTTGACAGAAATGGCAATGTCATTGACCCAAGTCATGACCCCAAGGTAAAATAAATTATTGTTGATGTGTATATACTATAACGATTAAATATTTCTTGACTATTTTTTTTTAATTCATATTTGTAGGAAATTCCATTCTTATTAAAAGTGCATTGTTTCAGTTACCTGGTGAGACACTTCAGAAAATGTACCGTTCAATGACTCTACTAAGTCAAATGGACCAAATTTTATATGAGAGTCAACGTCAGGGTCGTATCTCTTTCTACATGACAAACTTTGGAGAAGAGGCAGCTCAGATTGGCAGTATCGCAGCAATGAAGGACGAGGATTTGGTCTTTGCACAATATAGAGAAGCAGGTACAGTACTATTATGTATGCATGCATACATATAACATGAGATATGTATATACATATCGAGCGCTACGCGGCATTTTGGTACTTTCTGCAATCTCCACGGTCCACGGGTGCAATTTTGGCACATGTGCAATCTTCGCCACGCCTACTACTAATAGCACACCTGTACAGGCTAAGCGTATGTATATAGATGTTTCAAAAGAGGAGAGCGAGGAGAATGTAGATATGCCAAAATTGCACCCGCGGAGATTGCAGTATTAGTACTGTACCAAAATGCTGCGTAGCCCTCGATATATACTTTATGTAAACTGGTGCCGAAAAAAATCTGACCAAAGTGTTATAATCAATAATCATCTTCAAATATATATTATGGGGACTCTTTAACGCAAGTGGTCATATTTATTGGGGACCAATGTACATACTGTATGCATATCATATGGTTGCGATCAATCCAACCGTATGATATCGTATGGTATCGCGTCAAGATGAAGCTACTACACTTTACAAATTTCCAAAGAATGAACGATCTACACTTTACAAATTTGTGGCTACCTGGAGCTTCACCTACCTGTTTTATATAGCATATGCTTCAGGTAGCCGCGAATTTGTAAAGTGTAGATCGTTCATTCTTCGGAAATTTGTAAAGTGTAGTAGCTTCATCTTGACGCGAAAAGATCGATATGCAGTAAGTCACTTCTGAGTTTAATGCAAAAATCGCTTGACTTGTGCCCTTTGACCACAATCCATTACAATGTGGCATTTGTACAGGTATATGTTATTCATGGGTAGTATTTTCTACAATTTAGCTCAAGAAAAATAGTAGTACAGATAAGAAATATCTACTTAAACCATTTTTTTAAGCTACGGAATTAAAAGTAAGGACAAGAGCGAAAATCAAAAAGTTATTTTTTCGTAATGTTTCAGGTGTTCTTGTGTACAGAGGCATGTCACTAGATTTATTCATGAACCAGTGTTATGGCAACAATAAGGATATTGGCAAAGGAAAACAAATGCCTGTACATTATGGAAACAAAGATCTAAACTTTGCTACTATTTCCAGCCCTCTCACAACTCAGCTACCTCAAGGTAAGTTTAGTATCAAATCATAAAAAATTGCAATTGATAAATATGGTGTGTTTGTTTTAGCTTCAGGAGCAGCTTATGCATTTAAAAGAGAAGGGAAAGGCCGTATTGTGATTACGTACTTTGGCGATGGAGCTGCGTCAGAGGGTGATTTTCATGCTGCTCTCAACTTTGCTGCCACACTTGACTGTCCTATAGTGTTCTTCTGGTGAGTTTATTTAACAAAAAGTAGTTGTTTTTTTTGTTTGTTTTTTTGTTTTATTGTAGAAAATTTTGATACAGTAGCTTAAATAAATATATTTTTCTTTAAACACAAGTGGAAAAAATCGTTTTTGTCGCATTAAGCAAAATGTCTGTCGTTATTTGTCACGTGTAGCAAAATGTGTATCTCGTTTTTTGTCACGCAAAGCAATATGTTGCTGGCCGCGTGTCTAAATGGGGAAAAAGCAATTTACATGAACCGAGCGAGTGAGGAATTTGCACCTTTGACGGCCGCCGCGAGTGGCAAATAAGCTATGCTCACGGCCGTGAAAGGTGCTTATTCACCACTCGCGCGGTTCATGAAAATTGCTTTTCCCCATTTAGATGTGCGGCCAGCGATGTGCAAGTTGAGTGCCATCTACATATTGTTCAGAAACGACTTGCACATTTTGCTTCACTGGACAAGAAAAGAGATACACATTTTGCTATAACTGTGACAGAAAACGAGATACACAATACACCTTTGCAACAACATCGACATATTTTTTTCCAGTTGTGTTTAATGAAAAATACATTTATTTAAGTTACTGTATCAAAATTTTCTACAATTTTAAAATGAAAGTCTGACTAAATTTGACTAATTCTCAACATTTTTTTATATATTTTAGTCGTAACAATGGCTATGCTATCTCCACACCTACACATGAGCAGTACCGTGGTGATGGTATTGCCAGCAGAGGAGCAGGTTATGGGATTGGAACAGTGAGGTGTGATGGTAATGATGTTCTAGCTGTTTACAACACAGTGAAGCTAGGACGTAAATATGCCAGTGAAAACAACAAGCCTGTTCTCATTGAAGCTATGACTTACAGGTACATGTTTTTTTTAGTTTCCACGGTTTCTCTAGTATATCATGGGAATATTATAAAGGATTAAGAATAGATGCAATATATTATATGTGTGTGCGGTTTCCTTTGTATACACGACCACAATAAGAATTTTTACCATTCAAAAACTCACGCTAAATTTGCAATGTTATTTTTATGAGAAAAACTTGCGCTGGATTTAAATAGTAAAATTTCTTATTGCGGTCCTGTGTACATGTCAATAATGTTGTGACGGGACTAAGAGAAAGGTGCAGCAAAAGTACACAGGATAGAATAAAAAATCAAGCCCATATAGATAGATTGAGAAAAGAAACGAAGATTTCTAAATGTAGCTTTTTTGTTATGTAATATGTTTAAACGGAAAATGCATTACAGTACATTGCTTTTCATATAAAATAGACTTGTTGCAATGTTCTCACATAACATACCGGTACATCATGTTTGTGTATATTACAGAGTTGGTCATCACAGCACTTCAGATGACAGCACTGCATACCGAGACAAGGAGGAAATTGGTATGTGGAGCTCTACGGAAAATCCTGTTGGGAAATTTAGGAAATATTTAGAAACCAACAATTTGTGGAGTGAGGAGGAAGATAAAAAGTGGAATGCTGAAGCCAGGTCTCAGATTCTACAATCCTTCAACAAAGCAGAAAAAGTTCCTAAGGCAGATTGGCGGGAAATGTTTGGAGATGTGTACAAAGAACTTACTCCAAGTCTAAAGTAAGTTACTCATCCTCATCAAATAGCTTTCTCGTATCTGAAAAAATGTATCATTGAACCATAACTCTTCATAGAACTCATAGACACATTAAAAAATTTCCCTGTTACGAGAAAGTTATTTGACTTCATTGATATACATTTATTTATTTTTTATGAATCATTATTTATTTTTACTTCCAGTGCTATCCCTATATTTGATTTTAGTTGTGACTGAAAAAGGTTGTATTTGTGTATTGATAGTCATAAATATGGACAGTTAAAGCCCTTGTCAACTTACTTTTTTTATAATTTAGAATACTAGTTTGATAATGAGGAAGACTAATGATTTTTGGGACAGTATTTGAGCACATTTTTAGAAAGAGCATAATTAGTAGATTCTATTGACATCAATATTTACCTTTATTACTTAAATTTCAGCGATTAATTAATGATTTAAAAGTGGCAGCCACGCCCCCAAGAAGCCTGTGCCGTTAGTCATTTGTTTGAATTTGCAGCGGAGTCTGATGTTCTTCTGCAAATTTGGATACGAGATTTTAAAAATTCGCGTAAAATTTAAAATCTCGTATCCAAATTTGCAGAAGAACATCAGACTCCGCTGCAAATTCAAACAAATGACTAACGGCACAGGCTTCTTGGGGGCGTGGCTGCCACTTTTAAATCATTAATTAATCGCTGAAATTTAAGTAATAAAGGTAAATATTGATGTCAATAGAATCTACTAATTATGCTCTTTCTAAAAATGTGCTCAAATGCTGTCCCAAAAATCATTAGTCTTCCTCATTAACCATACCCTATTAATTATCCATGAATTACACACCACCACGTTGATTTTGTATTTATTTTCATTTTGACGGTTATTTCACGCATCCGACATCACAATGTACCGATGGAGCCGTGATGGCAAGCAAAGAACTTGAGGAAGGGGCTTAAATTTATCACGTGCCCAGTGACTATGTATTGGCGGCAATACATAGTGACTTCAGATGAGTGAAATAACCGTCAAAATGAAAATAAATACAAAATCAACGTGGTGGTGTCTAATTCATGGATAATATGGTATGGTAATTGTAATTATCAATCTAGTACTCTAAATGATAAAAAAAAAGTAAGTTGTCAAGAACTTTAAACATTAAATTGCATCATTTGATAGCTGCTGTAACTGTTAAGCATTTTACAAATATTAACCCAGTTCTAATGTGCATTTCTTCTTCTTCTAGGGAGCAAATCCAACAAATGGAATCTCATCTTGAAAACTATGGTTCCCATTACCCATTAGATAATTTCAAAAATGCCTAAATTATTTTAGTGCCAAAATCTTGCTCAGGAGAAAATCAAATTTATTTTTTATAAAATTGTTAACTATATTCGTATCAAGCTAATGCTTTAACTTTGAGATCTTGTATGTTGTATTTATAAGGGTTAATATGAGAGGGGTTTT
The DNA here is from genome assembly GCA_949318235.1 of Ecdyonurus torrentis. Lineage (NCBI taxonomy): Eukaryota > Metazoa > Arthropoda > Insecta > Ephemeroptera > Heptageniidae > Ecdyonurus > Ecdyonurus torrentis. The sequence goes on along the minus strand of OX439132.1, from coordinate 41,085,837 downwards.
AATCTCTGAATTTGAAATTTTATTATTATTAAATGTAGCAAAACTGTCACAAAATGCCTAGATAAATACATATTACACATATGTATTTGTTGTCATATAAATATAAAAGTTTAATTCATCATAAGTGCCTCAAAGGCTAAAACTATACTAAGAGTGCATGTATGCTGACTGATCAATATTTTCATAGTTGCTTTATTTACATAATAATGTAGTCAAAACTACAAAAAAAAAAAAAAAAAAAAAAAATCATAAACAGCTAATCATTGTTACTGACTGCCATTGTTAAAATAATTTGTTGGTTAAAAAATGATCATATATCTATACAAGATACTACATAAAAGATAGCGACAACAACTGGTGCCATGTTAATTTTAGCAGCATTGTGCTTGGTCAATATTGATCATGTGACCTTCAACTCGGGCGCTGATTGGCTTAGAGGCTCATTTTGAATTTCGCGGCGGCCCAAATTGGCCGAGCATGTCCTTATCTTGTACGTAGTATCTTGATCTATATACAAAATTGAATTAAAAATGAGATTTTCTTTTTAAAAAATGTGTTGTTTATTGAATAAACATATATATTTTAAGAAATAAATACATTATATTATAACAATAAAATATTGTTTAAATTAATGAATAAAACCCTGGGAATGTGCAATATAAATAGTGCAGATTCTAGTTTTAGATTTAATTTAGACTGTAGATTGTTGGTTTTGCTTGCGTTGACGAATAGCTTTCAATCGTTGTGCACAATAAATTCTGAGAAATACTGCAACAAATACTATCAGGACACCAGAGGAGCCAGCGAGGTGAATGTCATGGCCATAGTAGATGCAGCTCAGGAGAATGGCTAGCCCCTGTTATAACATAAATCAAACATTTGTTGAGCTTTACATAAATTCTTAATGGGAAGTTTGAATACACTATATTGAATGTTTTTATAATATCGATGCTGTTGCGGCAAAACCACGCTTCTACTTTTAGCGTGTTTGCTTACTGTCACGCATATACGTTTATCGCGATATCGCGATAGTCAATAGGTAAAAAAACACTTCTACATAGGAAAGTAGGTGTAAAAATGTTTTTTTTTTTTTAATTTTTTTATTTATTTTTTTTTTTTTTGCCTGTTGTAGCGATTAATGTAGATACGCGTTTTTATGGCCTTCGCGATAAAAGTAGATATGTATATGAAAGTAAGGAAACACACTAAAAGTAGAAACATGGTTTAGCCGCAACAGCATCAATATGTTTTAATTTTTAAGCTACTAAGACTTTTCTTGGAAATTATTATTATGAACTTGGAATCTTTTGTCAAAATCTTATTGATCTAGAAACATATTATGTGATCTCTATCACATCGAAGTGTTTCAAGTGAAATTATCACGAGCAAACGAACGTACATTTCATCTTACACTGTAAACACTGCAGCCTCGTCCACTGCTGCTTCAATGTCTTGCTTTTCTAAACTTTCTACTGACTCCGTAACTTCCTTTAACAATGAATGTCCAATTTGATCAGCACTGGGACCAGTGTACCCAGGCCTCAAGGTTTCAATCATTTCTTTGTAATATTTTGAGTTAGCAACATTAAATGCAATATTATTAGCGTAAAAAAAATTAGCTATTGCTAAGTCAAGAATCTTGCTTTGTTTTTGAGATGTAACGATAGGAGCTAGTATACGCTGTTTACTTGATTTTGAGGATGTTGTAAGCCAACTTGATACTGAGCCTGAGCTTTGAGATGTTTGAGGATGAGGATGCTTTTGAGCATCAGTATCATCACTAATGCTAAATACAATTCCCTGGCTTTTAAATTTGTCACAAGAAGCCATGTGACTTTTGATACGTTCAATTTTTTTAGATAAAGTTCTATTGCAGTATTTACAGCAAATGACCTCCTCAGCATTTTCCATTTTAGTAGAAGTGTGTGCCCATATATGATCACTTTTTCTTCCAGCTCCTGGAATTCTTGGCATTTTCCTGCACTGTATAAAGCACTATCTTCAATCTTCAATAGACTATTTTTTTTTTTTTTTTTTAGTATACTGTAGCTAAAAATAATTCACCTGCTTTTTGGTATTCGTAATTGTTGGTAATTCCCCAGCAATCACATGTTTTATTTTCAGCTGTTTTATATTGGACATTCATTTTTTTTCTTCTCTACTTTGGTATGGGAAAAGTTTTGAAATAATGTACAGCCAGACATTTAAAAACTCTGCGCAATCAATGTTCTGTGTAAGCAGTAAATCGACGAAATCAAATAATAACCTCGTATCTTAGATTTTGATGTTTTCAAGTTTACAGTAGCACTGTAGCTCAGAAAAAAATTACAAAAAATTAACTTTTATTTTATCCTAAGGCACATGTATTGCACATTACTTCAGCACAGTTTCAAACTTTTCCAGCTGATGGTGTCTTTGTAATTAACTAATTAGTAACAAAAAATGACTTTTTTTGTGTAATTTTAAAAACAATGATTTGAAAAGTGTATTTCCTCTGAAAGTACATGAGATAAAAATTTCCAACTCAAACAACCAATAAAGGAAATATTGATTATTCATGCCATGTATACAAAAAAAAATTGCAACCAACCCCTTTGCCAAAATATGCAAAAAACGTAACTTTGAAACTACAAGGGTTTAGAAGCTGAAAATCAGTTTAGAGCCACAAATTTGTATTGGTAAAATGATTTGATACTTTAATTGAAATAACCTTAAAATAACCCCAAATTATGATGTAAAATTCTTGAGAGCGCCTAATAAATGCAGCCCGCAGCACAATCAGCCTGTAAAATGCAACCCGGAGTACATATACTTTTTAAATAAATATATATTTCCTCGCAAAACTAACTTAACAAAATAATTTGAATGGTTTCATATTATCAATACACAATTCTACCCCTAACGTGATTTTCAGCTTTAAAACCCTTGTAGTTACAAAGTTACGTTTTTTGCATTTTTTGGCAAAGGGGTTGGTTGCAATTTTTTTTTGTATACATGGCATGAATAATCAATATTTCCTTTATTGGTTGTTTGAGTTGGAAATTTTTATCTCATGTACTTTCAGAGGAAATGCACTTTTCAAATCATTGTTTTCAAAATTACACAAAAAAAGTCATTTTTTGTTACTAATTAGTTAATTACAAAGACACCATCAGCTGGAAAAGTTTGAAACTGTGCTGAAGTAATGTGCAATACATGTGCCTTAGGATAAAATAAAAGTTAATTTTTTGTAATTTTTTTCTGAGCTACAGTGCTACTGTAAACTTGAAAACATCAAAATCTAAGATACGAGGTTACTATTTGATTTCGTCGAAATATAAGGATTCCATATTAAAAAGTACATTGTAAGCAAAGTTAAAATTGTGAAATAAACCATTTTTCTTTGCTTTTAGTAATTTTTTAAGAAGTAGTTTTTTTCGGGGGGTTTTAAGTTTTTTTTTTTTTTGGGGGGGGGGGGGCAAAATAGTCAAAACCCTGCTGTAAACCCTGCTGGAACGTTTGATGCGCTCATGATAATTTCACTTGATACATTTTGACGCGATAGAGACGATATATATAATTATGTTCTTGTTAGGTTGGCTAAGGACTTTATAGTCCATGAAACTAACACATTGCTTTAAATTATTTGTTGATACTGTTTAAGTTTAAACCTCAATAAAATATAATAAAATAGCAATTAAGTCTCAATATTTCTTACCTGTCTAATAGTCATGATGATTACAAAGGTGACAGCACCAAACTGAGAGATGGTGTAGAAAATAAAAAGTTGTCCAATAGCAGAACATACAGAGAGCACCATGCAGTCAAGCACAAAGTCAGGAAACTGGCAAAAGAGGTAAAAATTAAAATATTAAAATTTCGTCAAAAAAATATATATATCCCTATATACTTAGTGTAACAGAAAAATGGAATATAAAAATTATACAATACACAAAAGGGCACAAATTTAATGTAATGGTATTGTTTAAGAAGTTTAATACATATTGACCTTCTCCAAATAATTCAATAAGTTTTATTAATTTTTTTTTATTTTTTTTTTTTTTAACATGCCAATATTATTCAATATTTTCCTTAAATATTTAAGGGAAAAACTATAGCTGTTATACTATTTCTTCAAAACTAGTACAAATTAGGTACCTATACAATGTGTTCACATTGCAATACTGATTAATCTGTTTTTTAAATTTCTCCTAAAGTTAACGGAAAAAAAAAATAATAAAAAAGCATCAAAACTGTTCTTACTCGACTCATAAAGGCTAGAGCAGTATGAAAAGCTCCTTGCTCTAGAAGAGATGTCGATGTTAGGAGGCAGGAAAATAAGTTGACACCCATCATCATTTGTACAGACGATACTTTGTATTGAGAAAATAGCTGCCCCTGAAGACATAAAACAAGAAGTGTATATGAGAACCTATAATATTTTTAAGGAATAGAACACATTGCACCAAAAAAAACATGTCTAGTATCCTATAACATACCTAAATATCAACGTTAATTGACCAGAGTCATTGATTTCTAATTTATTTTCCATTTACAACATGTCAGATGCATGTTTATGACGTCACAGCTTACTAGTCCATGCGAGCAAAAACAGGCAAGCTTTGACGTCAAAAAAAAAAAAAAAAAAAAAAAACGCGGCTGACATTTTGTGAATGTAAAATAAATTAGATATCAATTACTCCGGCCAAATCAACGTTGATATTTAAGTATGTTAGGATACTAGACATGTTGTTTTGTTCAAAGTGTTCTATGCCTTTAAGTTTTTACGTAAGTAATAAATATTTCTACTGACAACCTTATTTGGTAATTTGTAGTAATAACTACCAAGTAAGCTTATCGCAAAGTTGTTTCTAAATATTAAGTATCTTAGATGCCATGGTAATTTATTTGACAGATGAAAAAAAAAAAATTACACATGAATGTGGCTAAATTTAAAGTTTTGTACAAAGTTGTTGATATCAATTTGTGATAGTAAATGACAACACAATGCAATGTGTTTAAAGTTTTTCAGTTTATAATAAAATTGTGCATAACTTCATGCTTGAAATCCTTCCAAAATTAATGTCAAAGTAATTTTATCATGACATGAACCATATCCTAATGTTTTAGTGCAGAGATTTGAATTGAGGAAATAAAGATTTACCTGCCAGTTTGAGGTGAATGAGTCACAAGCGAGGTAACCAATAAGCAATAAAATACCAGGCAGAGTAGTTTCTGCTGCATGCTTGCCTGGGCACAAGAACATTCAATGTTTTTATATTGTTTAAATTTTTATATTTTGTTGTTGTTTGAAAACAACAACAACAACAACGGAAGATATCATTTTCAAGAAAGTGGAAAAATGCTCAAAAAAAAATGCTTAAAACTTTCTGAAAAACTTTAATTAAAAATATACAAAACCAAGACCCAATGCTTTTCTTTTGAGAAAAACTCAGGTTGCCTACATGTCCTGTAATTAAACTTATGTTCAGAAATCAGAACTATACACACGGTTGAGAAAACATAATATTTTACGATTTTACCATTTAAAACTTGGGGCAACATTGAAATATTATTCTTAGGAGAAAAACAAATTTAAATTCTAAAATATATATTATCCATTACACAATAATATCCCGTTTACTTTACAATAATAATAATTAATTAATTAAAATTTTACAATGGAAAATAATAATAATTATATTAATAATAAAATTAAAGAGTTTGATAAAAAAAAAGTCACTTGCAATTTTATTATTATCATTATTATTTACTGACAATAAAACTAAAAATGCAGTACATTATTTACCTGGTGTTTGTTGATCACCTTGTCCCATTAAAAACAAAGCCATGCCTGCAGATATCATTATAGCAGTGATATATTCATAATTTTCATACTTCTTACGTGAAATACACTTTCCCATTATCATGACAGGTATCACTTTACATGCTTTAGCGAGAACCTAAAAAAACGCACAAAGATATCAGTTAGCAAAACTATACCAAAACCTATAACCCAAGTGTCAATCTTACCTGCAAGGGAAAGGTGACATATTTGAGAGCTTCATATTGGCAAAATGAACTCAAAATATTAGATAATGAACATAATAAATATTTATACATAGGCAGTGTGCGTTTTGTATTATCTGGATTAAAAGTTAAGTAAACTGCTGCTATAATAAATGCTAAAATACGATTAACAAATACTAAAAATTGTGAATCTTTAAATTTACTGGTTTTTCCTTCAGAGTCAACATATTCCTGAAACAAACAATTAAAAGTAATGTATTTTCATTCTATGAGGTGTATTAAAGAAAGCACATACTTACCCTAGTCATGACTTTTTCCTGGAGAAATCCCCATGTGAGATATGAACAAAGTAGACCAGCAACACAGAATAATAATTTGAAAGCTGTGCTTGATGAACTTTGGCTGGATTTGGTATTGGTGGAGTCTGAGGGATCCAGAGGGGTGAGTGGCTCGGCAAAACATCGTCTGATAAGTCCTGGGATCCACCCAGGGGCTGTTGAAAAAAAAAAATTATTATTATTTAGTCTAGTGATTACTAAGGACAAAATAAGTAAATATAAAATTATTAATGAACCAAAAGTTTTTTTTTTTTTTTTTTTTTTTTTTCTGTGCGTTATTACTTTTTGGCTATTCAATGTATTCACATGGAGACTTAAATTACAAATATGTTGCTCAATAAAACAACATGGAATTCTCATAAGGCAATAAAAAAAATATATATAACAGTGTCTGTACTCTGTACATAGTCAACTCAAAATTTTGTGAGGTAGGTCATGTATGTTTATAAAAATTCAAACTAAAAAAAAAAAAAAAAAAAAACTTAATTTACTTCAATTTCCTTAATTGTAGTTAATAAATATTAATTAATACTTTGCTACTAATTGAAAAATTGATGAAAAGAATAAATGTAATAATGTAAGGGTAATTTCTGTTGAAATATACTGTATCTTATTTTTGTATGTTTTGAGTAAACATAGAGTTTAGAACATGATTAATATTTTATATTCACTTTGCACTTTGCATTATTTGCATATGATGCGTGTTGTATTCAAATCATAGCACGTGATCTATAGTTGATATATGTGCAATACACTGACTAATTATCATCATTATTATTTCTGCTCCTGTTTGATACACATCTATTATTGTATTAGTTATACGTGTTACTTCTGGACATTCAAAATGTAACCTTCGTAATACTAAAGTTATATAGGATGAGAGCTTCTCTCTCATCCTAAGTTTATTATAATTACTTTATATATTATAATACTATTTCTACAACCAATAAAATACAGCAACTGTGAACACCAAATATAAACATTCTTCTTCATTTATTACATCACCAAATTTAATAACGAACATTTAAAAAATTATCCTACATTGGTGACAGAAGTGAGGATCTTTGTTCTGCAAATTTAAATGTTATTCAAGATTTTGTGGGGTAATTTGTCTTCAACTTGATGGCATCGCAGAAGAGAACCTACACCATCCACTACTCAGCTGGACGGAACTGCTCGAGACCGAAATTTGGAAAACCTGCTATCCTGACAATGAATTTTTTCCTGCCTACCGAAGAAGAATGAGCATTGAGGTCAGTTTCTATCTCTCTATATATTTTTATTATTAATTTCAAAAAAAAAAAAAATAATAATAATAATAATAATAATTGATGCATGAATGTCATTTTAAATGTATTATTTCTTTCTTTATTTTTTTTTTGTAACTTTAACCAATTGACATATGATTTTAATCAGTAACGTTGACAAAATTATAATATTATTAGTTTTTAAGGTAAAGTTATATTATAGGTATAAAATGAGCGTTTCGTCAAAGATATAAGCTATAATGCTATACAAATATAAAGCTAAAATGCTAAATAAAAATTCCAGTCACTGCAAAAAGACAAACTGAGAATATAAATAATGATATAAATAAATATTGGCGCTCATATAGAAATAAGTTTTATTATAAGGTATATTATATACGATATTTACATATTTTTGTCACTTGCTATATATTTTTCTTAGTCAATTGTGATTTTTCAAATAATTGAATAATTGTTGTATGTTTACGTAAAAATTTCAATGCATACATTTGTAAAAGAAATACATGAATTGACATTTAATTTTATATTACAAATAACTATCATATTTTTTTCTAAAATTTGCATCAAATAAAATAAATAAATAAATTTAAAAATAAATCTTATAATTGTAAAGAGAGTATAGAACTGGTGATCCCTCTTTGTTCTCTGTGTTCACAGGCAAACACAATCTTCAAGATTCTACATCTCAAGATTTTCAAGATGAATCAAGAAAAATCAAGAAATGTTTTTTTTTTTTTTTTTTGTCCGCTCGTCATTTATTTGCAATTATTTTAGTCTGATTTCTTACTATTTTGAATTTTTTTAACAAATCCTATAAATTATGAACTTAATATAAAATTAAAATGAAATAAATTTAATTAAAGTACAGTATATTGCTTTTATCTATTTCTGATTTGACAAAACTGTTATTTTAATGCATATAATATACAATTTTTCTTATATTCAAATTAAAAAAAAATCCCTTTGTTTTGTTAATTTTTTTATTGCCCCATGGGAGGGTCAATTTTCTCAAAATGTTGTCTTATGTAAGGGTAATTTCTGTTGAAATATACTGTATCTTATTTTTGTATGTTTTGAGTAAACATAGAGTTTAGAACATGATTAATATTTTATATTCACTTTGCACTTTGCATTATTTGCATATGATGCGTGTTGTATTCAAATCATAGCACGTGATCTATAGTTGATATATGTGCAATACACTGACTAATTATCATCATTATTATTTCTGCTCCTGTTTGATACACATCTATTATTGTATTAGTTATACGTGTTACTTCTGGACATTCAAAATGTAACCTTTGTAATACTAAAGTTATATAGGATGAGAGCTTCTCTCTCATCCTAAGTTTATTATAATTACTTTATATATTATAATACTATTTCTACAACCAATAAAATACAGCAACTGTGAACACCAAATATAAACATTCTTCTTCATTTATTACATCACCAAATTTAATAACGAACATTTAAAAAATTATCCTACAATAAAATGACAATTTAAATATTTATGCTGACATACTCACATGTTACATCGATATAATTTGTATGCTGTACATATTTGAGGATGAGATATCCAGGGACAATAATGATTAAATATCCAAACACATTGTCAGCAAGTCTAATGAACCAGCTGTACTGCACGTCTGTTTGGTTGCTTGTTATGATCTTAAAGAGTTTTGATACAAGCGTCAAAATTAAAATACTGCCTGCTGCTATCATACTGTAAACATAAAATACATAAAGTTAATTTAAATCAAACTAATCAATCAAATAAATAAATATTAAATTGCAGCCCCCTTTTTTAAAAAAAATTGAACTAAAGAAATCATAATGCCCCCCACCCCCCTTTTTAATTACAAGGCTTTTTATTAAAGAAAAATTACAAGGAATAATCTAGTAAAACTTTTAAGTTAACATGTAAAAATTATTAATTTATTAATAATTATTATTATTTAATTATTATTAAATTTTAACATGTAAAATTATTCAATATACACACTTGGTTTACAACATAACATAAATTATCTTTAAGTGCAAAAAGTCTAATAAAAGTTAAAATTAACATGTATTATAAAGTCCAAGCACAATTTCTTAATGCATATTCTGCAACACCTTAATTTTTTGTATACCGTAAATATTTTTTAAGCACGTAACTTAAAGTATATGAATGAGAGGCGACTACCAATACAGCATGATAGTTTTATTAATATTTAAAATATGTTCAACTTTATTAAAAATGAAGATAATTTAACTCTTTCAGAATACGAGCTAAAAAAAAGTGCCATTTACAACGTCTAGTTGTCCTTTTTTTTTTTTTTTTTACAAGTATAAGTACAATCTAAAGAAAGTTATCCCACCAAAACTTATATTTTGAAATCAATAAATTATAATTGCAAAGAAAAGGTTTAAAAATAACAGTACATAAATTAGGAAACCTTGTGGTTGATTAGAAATATTTTACAATGGAAAATAGCAGTTAGAGATTAGAGCAAGTTAAATTGAAAATTATAAATAAAACATGAAGATTCTTTAATTTATTACAATTACAGAATCTTTGCATTGTATTAATTTCAGTTCAACGTCCTCTAATCTGTAACTTTTATTTTCTACTATAAAATATTTGTTTGACATATTTAAAAATATGTTAATATTTGATTATGTATTGCAGACTTCAAAGGGGGGGGGGGGTATTTATTTTAACACACAAAGATGTACTTCAATTAATATTAATAATAATGAATATAATAAAGCATTTAATTTACCATATCACAATCTGATTAAGTTTGCCAGGCATCTTCATTGTTGCAAAGAAATTTAGTTTTTGTATTTTCTTTTTCTTCTAATCTTATCTCAGCAAGTGGACTAGCATCCTTTAGGAACTACATGAGCACAACTGCTTTATCAATGCATTGTCAAGTGGAACTGAGCCAGCACGCTGATATCTGAAACATATTATTTTATCACTCTCATTAGTAACAAACAGATAACATAATATATGTGTAAAGGTGTTAGGTGTAGTATTTTGTATACACAATTTATTTCTGTTTTCTTTACATATCATAATATGTGACGTGTTCTCATTAGCGGCCTTGTGCTTGCAATTTTGCGTCCCCCTTTTTTGTGTCTATTTAATTAGAGATTTTCGCGTAATATAGCTTTCAATATAGCATGCTTTAATTATAATTATCTTTTACTTTTCTTTGATTTGCAATTCAAACTGATTTTTTTTCTTCTTATATTATATATCATATGACGTGTATAATATAGTTATTAATTATAAGTACCCAATCCAATGCACATATTTTATTACTATTTCCCTATCTATTTTCTTAGAAATGAATTGTGTGGTGCTATATCTATTATGATACAAAACATTTCCTTGCATTCATTTATTTTTCAGCAGAAAGAAAATTAATGAGAGAGAAAAAAATCAAGGAAATTAGAACTATTATTAATTTCATTTCTTGTGTGTTAATATATTTTTTCATTTCAATCCAGCACGTGTTTTTCTCATTAAAAATAACATTGAGCTTGAATTTTTGGATGATAAAATATATTATCTCGATCATGTGCGTACACCTCTGGACATAAGTTTCTGAATGATTTGTATTGGCCACCCGCAACCACACTATGCTATCTTTATGAGAAAACTCAGCAGCTGCCTCAACCCCATTTGGAAACACTTGTCCAGTGGTGTACTTAATACAAAATGTATTGTTCTTATTTCAATCATGAGATTGATTTTATGATGCATTCTCATTTAAACATATCACACATATGAGGAATGCACTACACATGTGCTTGACAATATGCAGTGTGGAATACTGTATTTCAATTCAAGTACGTGAGAGCTATTTAGAGCAAAAACTTAAAATCTTAGTTACTCAACAGTTCTATAGCAAAAAAAAAAAAAATAATAATAATAATACATAAGCTTGAGAATTAAAGAGGAAAATTTGAACCTACTTCAAGGAAAGAATAAATAAAAATTATACTTTGAATTATAGGCATAGCAACAAGGAAAATTACTACAGAATAAACACATGCACATTGTAAAAATGTGATACATTTATTAAATTACTGTACCACATTTAATTTCACACATCCTTTTCAACTTCAGGCTCCACAAGCATACAACATAAATTTTGAGGGGACGGGGAGGGGGGGGGGGGATTTAGGGATGCTAATGGCAATTATGAAAAGATTTTGAGTTACAAATTTTTTCAAGTAGACCTCATACTCCTCCATGAATTCCCAAAGTAAAAAAAAAAATAATAATAAATGTATGCATAATGCATACATAGCATGTATATAACTATACTGTATAATGTTAAAAAAAAATTAAAACTAAAATCACTAATAGAAAATATTAGGAGAGATTAGAGTACGTTTAATCAATTTTCAATTCATCATGCTCTAATTTCTCTTCTACTATTTTCTATTATTAATTTGATTTTTTAACATTTATATATCAACCATGATGGTTCTTTCCTCATTATTTATATATATTATTATATATAATGCACTGTATGTATAATTATATAATATAAATCTTAAAAGCATGGTTAGCCGATAATACATTCTCAAACAAGGTTAGGGCAGCTAACTTTTTACATGGCATGTAAAAGGTTTTTGAACTTAATATCTAGTGAAAAAAAAAAAATAATAAAAAAGGTAAAATAATAATAAAAAAAACATTATCAACATTTGATTGATTAATGTGTTAAAAAAAACAACTTGAATTTCACGCATCTGAATTCCAAAATTGTTATCTGTCTTGGCAAAAACAAGGACAATATTTGGAGTTTAATTGCACACAATTCAAGAGATGGAATTAATAATACAGTAATAATGATACTATTTAAGTCATGGTCACACCGACAAATTTTTAGAGAAAAAAAAAGAAAAAAATAAGAGGGTTATACAATGGTTATTGAGAGATATTGAATTAAATAATAATGACATAACTAACTACTGTATTAAATAATAACACATAAAGAATATTAAATATCTTATTATTTGTTTAGAGTGGATGGAAGGAGAGATAAGAGGCAGGCCTAAAACATCATGGTCTGAAGTGGTTGAAAGATGTTTGAAAAATAAGAATGTACATAGTATGAGATGCAAAAGAAAGTGTATGAAACAAACAAGATATGAATCTGAAGGAAGCAAGAGAAATATGTCAGGATAGAAAGTTGTTGAGGTCTATCACTGGGTCAGGCTAAAAATCATCTATGTTGTTGGCTTACCCCGAAAGGGACTATAGCGTCATGATATGTATGTGTATTATTATTATTGTGTATGTAAAATGCATGAGTTGTCAAAAAAAAAAAAAAAAAAGGGCCAATTTGAATTAGTTAATCCAATCTCTTTACATGTTGTAGCTATATTTAAAATATTTATCATGGATGGACAAACTCTTTGAGATTAAAATATAAATAATAAAATAGTTCAGATCAGAGCTTTATGGATGACTGCTAGTTCTATACAGTATCATTCATAAAAATATACATAACTCTAAATTGTAGTTCTATTACAAACCCATAACTCATTAAAAAAAGTTTAGCAAAATAACTTTATGCAAGACTTTGTATTATGAATATCATGCTCTCCCTATATGTCAGTCCTTTTTTTTTTTTTTTTTTTTTCCCCGACATGAATATAATTGTCTAAATTGTTACAGTATTTATTTCAAATATATAGGGAAGTACAGCTCTGGCTGGCCAAAAGTTTAAGAACAGGGCAGCAGCGGCCGCTGCGTTTTCTCATAAAGATGGCATAGTGTGATTGCGGGTTGCCTATACAAATCGTTCTCAAACTTTTGGCCAGAGCTGTGCATATACAGTAAAATTTTCAAAGGTCGCAGTTTTCCTTGATGCATGTCAAAAAATGTGCAGGAATAATACATAATACGATAATACATAGTACCAAGTCCAAATGAAAATGCTACCTTACATTAGGTTTATGAGTATATCATATATACGGCACAGTACACTAGAAATGTCCAATGCTGCGTTCACATTGAGCTTTTTGTAATTTAATTGTTAATTATGTATTTGATAAAAAAAAATAACATGCATTCCAATTAGCATGCAATAGCAATTCTAATTAGAAAAAGCTCAATATTGGATACGGTCAGACCTTATACCTAGATAAGTTTTTTGTATATTACTTCAGTAAATATATTTGTATGTATTGAGTACGATAAGTCTTATATCAATAAATTTATATTTATTTTCTTCATTTATGTATATAAGTACAGTATGTACAGTCACTTTGGGCCATTACTGCCACGATAAACTCCGCGTGACCGAAGTAAAAACTTGTGACGTAAGCCCTCGCTAGTTAGCTCGCGCGGGAATAACTTGAGTTTTAGTTGAGACGTCTTTAAATCAGGAATGGAAAATATATATAGCTAATGTATATAGTTAATATAATAATTTTATAATAAATCGCAATTATTTACAGCTTTATAAACACATAAAGTCTCTCAAATAATATAGTTTCTATGTCTGTATTTAAGACAGTTCAAAGAAAGCGCAATATTCCCGCGCGGCATAACTGCGAGAGTTTACGTCACAAGTTTTTAACTCTGGTTACGCCCACTCCTATTTGGCAGTTATGAAGCAAAGTGACTGTACATACATACATATCTAGGAAAGTACTGTACATATTCTGTATATGTATACATACATAGCTAAGTCTGACTACATGAGTCTGTATAACCTGGCAGTATAACCTGTACATATAACGTAGCGCTGGCAATGAGTCTGTATAACCTGGCAGTATAACCTGTACATATAACGTAGCGCTGGCAATACCCTGTATACATACATATACATACATACAGTACATACATACATACATAATATGTATGAGGCATAATGTTCAAAAAAATTCAAAATTCAAAATATGTTTATTCATTTCTATCTCCTACAATCATATACAAACATTGCACATTAGCAGGTTCTTGTTCATCAATCATCATTATGTGATGTTGCCGATATGCCTCGCAAATCGCAATATAATTTTGTCATACCCAATAAGTCAATGTCTTTCATTTCCTCAATGCAACATTCATAATGCACCATGCAATATTTTATATGTGAAAATGTGAATATTATTGCTTACGTACACACATGCATTAGTAAATATGTATAAAAGATGTTAAGCTGAGACACAATTTGCTTTTAATATCAACGGACAGAAAAACGATAACGATGCAGTTTTCCGATATGCAGGAAAAAAATATTCCGAGAATGAAAGGGGAATATTTTGTTAAAATTCGGCAATTTCCCACTCTCTATATACTTTCCAATAAAGGTGCTACAGTTTTTTTTAATGCATTTCAATTCAATTATACAATAAACTCACCAAATAAGTTGAATATTTGCAAATTTACACAGCTCGTCGATCTTGCTTGGCAGCCTTCAAAATTTTATGGACGTCATCTGTTGTTTATAATTTTCCTTGCCAACATGACAAAATTAATTTCCCAACTCTAAATTTTGGTAAAAATCTATCATGCAGCTATGAAATTATTTTATCATCTTTTTGTTAATTCTTATTAATAGCTTAATATATGACATTGAATTGTACTTTTAAAAAGAGTTATAAAAGGACAAAATTCCAGTAGATTGCTATTTAGTGAAAATTTTATATGTTGGCTAAATTAAAAAATGACAATCGAAAAACACTTTCAAACTAAAAGATGGCAGACACCGCTGGAAATTGGTGCCTCATTGAAAGTGATCCTGGAGTTTTTACTGAATTAATTAAAGAATTTGGTAAGTATTTGAAAAAATAATTATTTATTAAGTTTCTTTAATATCTTAAGTTATTACTTACCATTCTTTTTCTTCTAAATATGTTTTAATTATCCTCTAAAAGGTTCGAGATATGACTCAGCCATTTCAGTGTGTTGTGTTGTGTTTGTGTCAACTGCATCATAAATTGTAAATATATGTTTTTAAAAAAAGTCTAGAAAATTAACTTTTCTTATTTGTTTTTACTAGGTGTTACTGGAGCACAGGTTGAAGAAATCTGGAGTTTGGATGCAGAGCAGTTTGAAAGACTTAAGTAAGGACAGTAATGCATATTGATTTAGCGGCTTTCAAGGATTTCATTGAATAACTTACATACATTCATATTTCTTGGTAACTTAGGGCTGCAAGTATGTATTATGAATGTCTAATGGGCCGTTCACAATGACGCGTAAATTCACGTAAATCTTTCGTGAAGATACAACCATCAATATTATTTGGATTCTTACATGAAGGTTATTTGAATTTATGCCCATTACAGCATGCATGTATATAGGAATTTCTGCTTCCGCAAACTATTCCATTTGTTTTACTTATGTACTTAATAGTAACCATGTTAACATGTACATATTTCAGACCAATTCATGGGTTGATCTTCCTCTTCAAGTGGGTCCCAGATGATGAACCTACGGGTTCAATTGTTCAAGACAGCCGTCTTGAGAAGATCTTCTTTGCTAAGCAGGTGTGTACAGTAATACACAGTATGTATTTGAATTGAAGTAATTCTTAAGCACTAATTTTAATAATACAGGCACCATATATTATTGTTGTTGTACAGCTCTGGATAAAAGTTCCCAAACAATTTGTATAGGCAACCTGCAAGCACACTATGCTATCTTTATGAGAAAACGCAGCGGCCACCTCTTTCCCGTTCAGGAACTTTTTTCCAAAGCTGCACATGCAAATGCATCATTATAATAAAATGTACTAATGTGTTGATATTGGTAGGTGATCAATAATGCGTGCGCGACACAAGCTATCTTGAGCGTACTCTTGAACTGCAAGCACCCTGACCTCAACATGGGTACCACATTGACAGACTTCAAGGACTTCTGTCAGACCTTTGATGCTCACATGAAGGGACTCAGTCTGAGCAACTCGCAAGTCATTCGTGCTGTACACAACTCTTTTGCAAGGTATTAATAACATTACGTATAGGTACAGTAAACTCTTGATTTTGTGAAATTGCAAGGGACCCAGAAAATTGAAAAGTTTTAACATTGAAAAGCCTACTTCCTTTTTCTGTTTTGACTTCACAAGATAATTTCAAAGAATTGGAAGTTCACTATATTTAGAATATAAAATTTAAAACTCATTAAATATTATGAAAAAAAAAATTTGAATCTATTTTTGAAACTGGTTGTTATGAAGTATTAAAACATTTAAAGTTTTGTATACAAACATGATAAACCATTTAAATCTTTGCATTACATTATTGATTTGATGTATTTTCTAGATAATCTTAAGTACGAGAGTTATAACAGTAATTAATTAAATCTGTGTGATTTCAGACAAACACTGTTTGAGTTTGACAGCAAGCTGGCTTCTAAGGATGATGATGTGTACCATTTTGTGGGCTACGTTCCAATTGATGGCAGGTTATATGAGCTGGATGGTCTAAAAGAGGGACCAATTGATCTTGGTGCTGTGCCGCCTGATTCTGAATGGCTAGATGTTGTGAGACCCATCATCGAAAAGAGAATCAAGAAGTATGCATTGAATAAATTCAGTCATTTTATATTTTGGACAATGGAGATTATTAGTGATAAAGTGTTGTTTAAAAAAGGGGGAGGGGGTTGGAACACACATTAAAGTGTCTGTAGTATCCCTTATTTAAACATTTCCGGCATGAAACAAGCAAATGGAAAATAAATTAGAAATTAATGACTCCAGTTAAATTAACGTCAGATATTTAGGTATGTAAAGCTATTAGGCAAGTTTTGTGTTGAAGCTGTTCTACGCTTTCAACTATGAGGTTCTGGTAATTGCCAATATTTTTCTGTGATTGGAGCAGCTATGAATGTACTGGTCATATTATTTAACTTGGAACATAACTTAAAAATAATGCGATCGTCTTATAAACTTTAATATTAATTGCTGCCTTTAAATTAATAATTCTTAACACTACAGACATGCACAAAAAGTAGAAAAAATATCTATCACACAGCTATAATGCAAAGAAATGCACATAGCCATAATTTATAATTATTTTTTCATTGTTCTATGATTTACTTTCACATTATGACTGTGTATTTCTCCGCATTATAGCTGTGTAATAATGTGATTATTTACTATCCTTTTTTCTTTAAATTTAGTATGAAACCACAGATTATTATTACTATCCTCTCTCTCTCTCTCTCTCTCTCTCTCTCTCTCTCTCTCTCTCTCTCTCTCTGTTTTGCACAATGATTTATTTTAAATTGAACCCAAAGTGTAGTGTAAAAAAAAAAACAATTAAGGGCTATCTTTTTGTTATTATCATATTATCATTATGTACATACATAATGTACATATTATGTACATACAAATTAAAATTTAGCAGTGAAATAGCTAACAAGTAAAAAATTAATATATTAATTACTGTTTTATTGTTTTAGGTACAGTGAGGGAGAAATCCATTTCAACCTCATGGCCATTGTTTCTGATCGGAGCTTGACCTATCGCAAGAAAATAACACAGATTGAGAAGCAAATGGAGGTTTGTAAAGAGGATTATTTAAATTTCTACTATAAATAAATCATAACTTAATTGGAATAGTTCAATCATAATGTTATTAGGTAACTTATGTGAACCTCAAGTTAATAGCTTTAAAATTACAATACATAAAAGTCTAATCAACAATTCTGAAAGATGATGTTTTGTATAATTTGATAAATAAAATATTTGATAGAAAAACACATAAATAGATTAAAAAAAATTGGGGAATAGGAATCTCCCTTTCCCAAATTTTCCCTAATCTGCAGTACCGGTGTCTGTATTTCTATCAAGTCTTTTAGTTATCAATTACCGCTTAGGGCTGTAAGCTGCAACCTGTAGTTAAACCTTAGTTATCTTTTTTTAATTGTTGCAACAATCAAAATAACAACTTAACTACGGTTTAACTAGTTAGTTAGCGTCGCAGCTTACGGGGGTTAGACGATTTTTCTTGATATTTTTTTTATATACTTTAATAATAATTACAAAATATTTCATATTAAAAACACAATTATTGTTGTCTATAGGAAGGTGGCATGGAGACTGATGCTCAACAGTCTGAGTTGGCACGTCTGAGAATGCTGTTGGAGGAGGAGGCATGTAAGACGAAGCGATATAAGGCAGAGAATATTCGCAGAAAACACAACTATCTGCCTCTCATTGTGGAAATGTTGAAGAGTTTGGCAAGAGAAGGACAACTCTTACCTCTGTATGAGAAAGCAAAGCAGAGAGCTCTAGAGAGTAGCTCAAAGAAAGTGCACACTGCTTAAAATTGACGGTATTTAAAGTGCATTTAACTTTGATCTGTATGTCATTTTTTATGTTTAAAAAAAAAGTATATTAAAATAATTAAACCATGCCTCATAAAAAGAGAAATAATACCAATAATTTGACTTGTATGAAATATGACTATTTAATTCATTCTTGTTTTTTTCCATTATGAATACAAAATTAAATTATAAAAGAAAACTTAAATCATCTCCAACGTTGTATTCTTTCGGCTGTTTCCCACTGTGAGAATAGAACATAATAACATTTAGGTTAACAAGTAAAGCATATGGTTGACTGAGGTACTTACACTGCAAAGAGCCTGGCACCAATTATGCCTTTGAGTGTCGCTACATCCCCCTCAACGTGCAGTATTGCACCCTCACGTAGGCCTAGTACAGGTGGCATGTCGGGCAGTTCATGGTACTGATTTATTCTCTCCTCGCGAGTCTCCTATATATATCAAACATTACTGTAATTAACTACAGTGGTACTAGAGAATCATGAATTATCACTTTATAAACAAACAAAAATAAAGTCCTCAAAGTTTTTGTTGCTACCAATAATAGAGTAAGCCTATATATTATAGAATGTGATATCTCACAAACAAGATTTAAAATGTGTTCTGCGTCTCTTACTTTTTTTTTTTTTTTTTTTCTACGGGTATATTTAACATTTATCCTTGTACCTTTAAATAATTTAAGGTAGCAGAAACAAATTGTAGTGTGTCTTTTTGAAATTAATTTTTTCATTTCCAATCATCGTGATGAAAATTTCACCTTTCCTATAAGTAAATCGTGGCCCTCGAGCATAACAACAAAACATGCACAGAATTCATTGTTGCTGCCTTACAGGGGTGCTGTGGTATATAGAAAACAATTTTTAACTCCCCCCCCCCCCCCCCCCCAAAAAAAGTACTTACTACTGATATAAAAAAGCAAGCTTTACTAATCTATGCGTTTTTCTATAAAATCATTTGATTATCAATTATCACTGAGTCGATTTTTTCTTAATATAATGTTATCAAGTTACATTGCCTTAGATGTATTTTATTTAAAATTCTGTTTATTTGAAAAAAAATTTTGAAAGGTCTAAGCCAGGGCTTAAAGTAGAAAAATTCTTTTACCGGAGCTGTCAATGCTAAAAAAAATCAATATAGCTCCGGAGTTCCCATAAGTGCAATGTTAAATTTTCAACTTTTTACCGGAGCTCAGCTCCGGATAGCTCCGGCTTACTTTCAACTTCCTTCAAATTAAGTTTCTTGGAGCAATTATTGTGTCAACTCAGATCATTCTTACCCCTTTATGTGTTGAGTTTTGGTCAGGATCAATGTAGTGTGGGTTTATGTTGATTGGAATGAGTTGCAAAGCAGTCAGACTTGGTGGCCATACAATAGGCATGTCATTGGTTGTGCAAATACTGGCTGTAGCAACATTGCTGCCTGCTGAGCTACCAATATAGGGAATACCATCCTGTATAAAAAAAAAATAATAATAAAAAAAAAAAATAAGAAACATATTCAGCAAGTAAACATGCAATTTCGTCATTGAATTTTAGCATCACCAAAGAACATAAAATCACTCCTAAATAGTTTTTATTAAAAAAAAATGCTTGTTTTACTTTAAATATACCTGTAGCACTCTATCTTTGATAGCTTGTATCAGGTTTTTGTCGTACAGGGTCTTCAATAGTTGGAATGTATTTCCTCCGCCAATATAGATAGCTTGTGCGGATTTCACAGCCTCTGTGGGATTGGCTGCCTCATGAATACTTTCCACTGCATAACCTGTGATATGCGCGGAAAAAAAAAAGAAAAATATTTCAACTATAGGTGTAGAACTCCTTGAACAAAAAAGTTGCATAATATCCTAACAAACCTGAAAATCAATCAGTCATTGATTTCTAATTTATGACAAAATGACAAGATTTCGCAAAATGACACTGGCGGTCACTGACGTCATAGCTCGCCCTGTTTACTCGCGCGTAAAACAAGCAAGCTGTGACGTCAAGGACTGCCCGATTATTTTGCCGGTATTTTGTGAATGGAAAATCAATTAGAAATAAATGACTCCGGCCAAATCAACGTTGATTTTCAGGTTTGTTAGGATATTATGCAACTTTTTTGTTGAAGGTGTTCTTCGCCTTTATGCATAATCATACATAGCATGAGAATGGGGCATATACAGACAAAAGGCCCTACGTTAAAAGACCCTACCTGTGCACAGCTTGCCAATATGCTTTACCTAAACGCACAGCCAAGGCCTTTTGTCCGTGGACCTTCTGACAGACATTCGAATGGGGATGGGAGAGGGACCAATTAACATCTAGCATATTTTATCCACAATGGTCTATCAAATCTTAAATTTAAAGCTTAGAAAAATTAATTAATGTTCTCTCTCTCTCTCTCTCTCTCTCTCTCTCTCTCTCTCTCTCTCTCTCTCTCTCTCTTTCACAAATAATTTTGAATATGTTCTAGAGAACCCATAGAATCTTCAATAAAACGATAAAACCTTTTTTTAACTTCATTTAACATACCCATTTTATTGAGTGGACCACGTACTTTATCAACATACTCTCCGTGATTTTTCAGTGCATAAGGTACAAA
This sequence comes from Ecdyonurus torrentis, assembly GCA_949318235.1. Classification (NCBI taxonomy): domain Eukaryota; kingdom Metazoa; phylum Arthropoda; class Insecta; order Ephemeroptera; family Heptageniidae; genus Ecdyonurus; species Ecdyonurus torrentis. The sequence goes on along the minus strand of OX439132.1, from coordinate 41,064,326 downwards.
TAATATTTTCTCCACTGCACTCCTAAAATATTAAATAATTTTTAATTTAAAATTATAACAAATATGAAGTAGTTAAGTAGTTAAACCTTACTTATTGAGAAATGACTTGATGTCATTTGCTGCATATTCCAAGTATGCTGTACCATGTACTGTGGAGCTGGAGAGCAAAAGAATACGTCTTGCCTTTGTCATGACTCGAGACAACATAGGTCATGGGATTAATTAAGTACTTGAGCTTTGATCCCTGTTTGATCCTTTTTATCTGCAACTTGCACAGTCAGCAAAAAAAGTGGGAGGAGGTGTTTATTGTTACAGCTGTTTTTGACACTTCATTATTTTTCACTTGTTTATAAGCGGGAATTTTGATACTTTAAATACAATGTCTCTCACATGTCTTCCAACTCCAGGCACTTTTTGTAGTCCAGCGACACTAGCGACACCGCACGCGACACCTGAACTACAATGTTAAGTTTACGAAGCTTTTAGTTCCAAATGTCACTACTATTGGCGCAGCGTCGTTTTATATTAGACTACGCGCTAGCATAGGGAGTTGGAAGACATGTGAGAGACATTGCTTTACATAAAAGTGTATTAATGTTAACGGTTATACATGTAATACACCCAATGGTTATAAAACTAGCAGTAACAGTGAAAATATATTTTAATTAAGAGAAGAAGAAAATTATATTTTGCAATTTGGGATATTATATTTACGAAAAATGCTAGAAATATTTTTTTCACTGTGTAGTAATTAGAACTAATTACTCCCAGTTATGTTAAAGGGCAACAATATAAAATTAAAACACCAAAAGTCATCTATATCAATTGTATTTTTAAGTAAATAAAATACATTTTTTCCCTAAATATACAAATTACATGATTATTAGCAAAACATTAATATTTTAAATAAAGCTCAAGATCTAGTTTTAAACAATATGCAATTCAAAAGATACAAATTACATTTTAATGTTTATGAAACATTATAAACATAACAATTTTAGTTCTTTAATAACTTACAAACATTAATAATGTTAACAACAGAATAAAAAATAATTTCTGCAGAGTATTATACAATAAGCTACATAATTATTATATTAAATATAATTAAAAAATAAAGTATCTCTGCTTTTGGTCTTTGGCCACAGTTGCTTGATATAATTGGAGTACTTATTACACTGTGACTCCAACCTCGCCTAGTATATCTGAAAGACGCTGCAGGTAGCAATTAGCTGTTCCAGGGTCACCTCTGCTACGATGTAATAACTGCAAGGCGTTCATGTACTCAAGTTCTGAGAACTGAGCACCTTTCTCCATGACAGTACCCAGGATTTCCTGCAATAGCATACAAAATCAATACTAAATCAAAAGAAAAAGGTAGTAAAAAGCCCATTATTACACAGCTATACGTAGTGCGTAAAAATGCATGAAGCTTTACTGTAAACGTAGGTGATACAATAATGAAAGATAGACAAAAAGCTGGTTAAGATAGTAGGTGACCGACTGATATCTTGCAAACTAGACGGTCGTGAATTATAATATTAACACACAGTAAAGAAGAAATGGTACAGTACTTAAAAGTTTAGCTATGTCAAACAACAACTGAAAGAAGTGAAAACACAATCAAATATTTAAGTTATTCCACTTTTAAGATTATAATATGCAAATGTGGATATTCAAATATTAGCAGCAAGTTTTAGACAAATTAGAAACTTTTTTTTAAATTTAAAATTATTATTAAAACTTTTTTCGGAAAAAATAAAAATAAATTTACTTGATTTCATTTGAAAATTAAAGTGTTTATTTTGCTGGAAATAAAGAATGTACAAAGAATTATTGTGAAAATATAGTTCCTCTTTTAATGATTTCTGGTCCAAGTTGGTCACCCTCTTTGTTAAAACGCAATGGAGGTCTGCAGCAATGATTGCAAAATATTGTCATTGACTTCTTTTTTTCAACTTTGCTGAATAGTAAAGATTGAGCTACAAGGTGACAGTGAATATAAGCCCACCAATTAAGATAAAGGAGCCTATCAAAAGACTAGTTTGCTTACCTCTGGTGTTAAGTAGAAGAGCTCAAAGTAATGTCTAGCATGGTCTAGCCCAGCTTCCCTCACCATAGTAACAGATGCAAGTGTCTGTTGTAGGGATAAGATGTTACGACATATCTTCTGGATTCCTCCCTCATCAATCTGTTCTGCATACTGAGCAGATGTGATGAGAATCTTGGCAATCAGGTGTCCCAGACCCTCAAACACGTACTGTAAGATACAAAAAATGATAAACATAAATAAGATAACATACTAAAAGGCTCAAGGTGACAAACCTTTGCTTTGCTGGGCATGAGAGTAGAACTGAGGGCTTCATCAATGCTAGTCACTGCTCGGCTAAGTTGTAGGACTCGAGGGTCCAAATCATCAGAGTCTGTACCTCCGTTAGCAGTATGACCTCCTGTGCCTCTTGGTAACAAGAAGTGGAAGCACTGCACTCGCACCTGAGCACAACACAATAGACAATTAAGTTACTGTACAGCAAAAGATTGATTGATTTATGTACAAAGAGGCACAACATATTGACTTTGCAATAATAAGATATTAAGGAAAATATCCATCCTGGGGGCTGATTCTGTAACTTAATAACGAACGAAATTATTCGATATCTAATGCAAATTTGTTTGTTGCAACAAAACGAAAAAGTTACAGAATCACCCCCCTGGTTAGGTAGATATGTTGAAATTAAATGAAAAGGATAGAGTAAAAATGCAAGGACTTTACTTTTGATGAGGAAAGATGAATAGTTTTAGTAACTTTTTGTACTAAAATTAATATTTATTTTATGGTATAGGATAGGAGAAACCAACAAGCGCCTTACCACAATGAGGTCCGTAGCTTGGTGAAAATCTTGATGGCACAGGTTACACAAATATTTAAAAGTTTTAAGGCGCATCGTGGTAAGGCGCTTGGTGGTTTCTCCTATCATATTCTTTGATTATCAATTCAAATTTAAACTGAAATGGTTTTAACCTTTCCTAATAATTAATTACATTAATATTTATTTTAGTTGGAACTGAGCAAATAAAATTGTTTTCCCTGCTTTAAATTCTTAAATTGACTTCTGTACTTGAAATAATGATTTACATCAGTTTTAAGTTACCTCAAGGTGAAGCACCAGTAAACAAGTGTTTGCCAGATCCTCAAACTCGTAAGATAGTTGAGCTAGAGCATCCACAGTGGCAGCAGGCAAAGGTGGAATCTCCTCCGTGTTAATTGGAGTTGGGCTTGTGTCATTGGGAGCCTTACGTGGAACACTACTAACCAAGTTGGCAAGTCTGGATGCAAACCACTCCTGAAATAACAGATTATAAATTAAAAATATGTTGTGGAATAATTTAAAATGGCAGGCCATCTCTTTATGTAGATGCTAAACAAGTTCACAGACACATAATAATAATGACGCGATTTTGCTATTAGTTACCTTTAGAATATATAAAGAAAAAAAGTGTACCTAATGTTATAAATTTAGTATCGCTGCATTCTATTATAATTTCATAAATGACCTCACCAGAGCTATTGTGACTTTAGGTGTAATACATGTCACAGATGCTTACCATGCTCTCCTGTAATTGAGCTAAACCCCTCAGTTGCAAGGCATCAGACAAAATTTCATGTGAGTTGATAGCTCCCTCGCCTAGATTGCCAGCCAAAATCTCTGCCTCACGTAAGTTTCTCTGACGTATATCCTCTGGACTTTCCTCTTCTGCACTTGTGTGTCGTCCTAGCTGACGTTGAGCTGTACGCTGTGCTTGCAGATCTGTCCAGTTTGGTAGAGACCTGCAATACAATTTTCAACCTTCAGGTTTTCACACCTAGGTAGTCTATTGCATCTGACAAGATAAGCTTTATTTTGAAACAAACTTTACTGGAGTCTAAATTTGTGGAAATTGAGTTTAAATTTATTTCATGAAACAACCTTGGGTAAATATATTTTACCATTCAAAAACATGCTATACATTTGCAATGTTATTGATATGAGAAAAATATGTGCTGGATTTAAATATTGTGTTCATTATCATTTACCACAATTATGTGTACAAGAAGAGACACATTTTACCACAAAGTTACGTAGGTGGAGAAGTTTAAATCAAGCTTTTTCTTTTTACCAGTATTGATTTTATTTTTATAATAATGCAAAAAACTTACTTGAGGAACCTGCTTATATCTTCATCCTTAAGCCAAGCTGCACTAAAGACACGTTTATCTTCTGCGTCTGGCTGAACAATACCTCGATATGCAGCCTGACAAGTTTCTCTGTATCCTCTCAGCATATTACATGCCATCGCTAGGAAATGTTCAGCGTACGCTGGCACTGTTCCCATCAGCTCCCTTAGCTCAGCGACACAACGCTCAACATTGTATGTACTTTGCAGCAAAGGTCGTGACATGCCCAACTCATGTGCCAAGTCAGAGTTGAGAGTGGCACGCCAAGCATCAGGCGCACGAGTCGCTTGCTCAATACGACTTGCCAACACGACATGCTGACGTCCAAGGAAAACTTCTTGTACAAAATCAGCTAGGAATGTTCTTAAAGTACATGGGTTGCGTCTGAAAGTAAATATTGAACCTCAAGTTCATAAATAATATCCAGTTTAACAGACAGTTTAATGCAATTTGAAATTCTGTAATTATTGTACTATTTACAACTACAGAATACTTACACAGGATGCATGCCTGTAGCTTGCTCAATCTCCTCCACAAATTTAGAGAGTGGAATAAAGACGACAGTAATGTTCCATGGGTCAGCTAGACACACCATGCTTTTCACCTTAGCTGATGTCTACAAATCAAGACAAGGTTAAATAACAGCCCATGATGCATCAATATTAGCTTGTACTTACTGCAATATCTTCTCCCTCTCCTTGCTCTTTCAAGTAACTATTGATAGTCAAGGCATTTGACGAGGAATCAAATTTAAATAGTGGCATTCGTTTTGGTCTGCAACAATATTTCATAATATTTTGGTAAGACATTTTTAATACAATGTTATAAACTATCTGCAAACAATATAACGATGTTGGTGCAAGCAATATGTGTATCTCGTTTTTTGTCAAGCAAAGCCAAACGTGTATGTTGTTATTTGTCACGCGTAGCAATATGTGTAAGTCGTTTTTTGACAAGCTAAGCAAAATGTGTAAGTCGTTCCCGAACGTAATGGAGATGGCGCTTGACTTACACATATTGCTTCGAATGACAAATAATGACTTACACATTTTGCTTTGCCTGACAAAATACGAAATACACATATTGCTTGCAACAACATTGATAAGATAAATTAAGAAAAATACACCATAGTTGTAACATATATTATGATAACATTAGAGGAAACCAACAAGGGTCTTAGCACGGTGAAGTTAATGGGTCTTACTGTGATTTCTGTAGGTGAAATTTTTGCTGAACTGATATTTCTTTACCATGGTAAGACTCTTGTGAGTTTCCTCTGCCCTTTCCTTTAAATTTTATGATATGTACACTGTTAAATTATTAAAATTATAGATAAAAGAAAACTATGTACTGGTTTTGATGAAGCATATTTATGCTGCATATTTTGGTCATTTAATTCAACTGGGTGATACAATTCATATATTTTTAACCTCTCCAAACAATTTAAGTGTAACAATTAAAAAAATAATAATAATAATAAAGTTAAAAAAAAAACTTTATTTAGGTGTATTTACATAATCTACCTCACTTTATTACATTTTTGACCAATTTTCAATTAAGATACTTGCTTTTGAGGCTTTCTACGAGCAAAGAATGCAGACAAGTCACTGTTAGCAGTTTCAGTGAAGCCAGCAGGTGCCTGGTGTTGACTGCCGGTAGCATTGGGAATGTCTAAGTAGCTCGTCAGAACTTGCTGAAGCTGTAATGTTAAGGCATTAATTTAATTACTGTACTCTACTAAATTTATTTTACATAACACATTTGTAACTCAACACTTGTAATTTGAAGAAGAAAATAATAAAGTAGATCTCATACAAGATAGAAAGTTTGAGCTTCAAATACTATAATATATTAATTTTGAAAAGAATGAAAAAAAAAAATATATACTGCTGAAAGAAAAATCAAAATGTTTATTAAATTTTGCATTTTATATCTGCATGCTTTTGACAAAGTAGACTCACCACAGCTTGTAACTTAGCCCACACATCTGCCATCTCATATAGTCTCACATTGATACGATATTTTTCTGCCGCTCTCCTCAAACTTTGCAATGCTACAGCATGCACTGCAGCAACTGCTCGGAACTGGTCAAAAACAGTCAGCAGTAGCTCCAACAAAGCAGCACCACCCTGTTCGGTAAAAATATTTTAGCCGTTGCTCAATTGCAATGTATGTCTTTTTTGTTACCTGCACATTGCCCAGAGCCATTATCTGAGAGGTAGTTTGTGTGATGATGGACATCATTTCTCGCTGCATTCCAGTCTTCAAAGCCTAGTAGATAAACATAGCATAAATAGCATTAGTACAATCAATACAAACATAAAACTATTCTTAAAACAACTGAGGGAAGAAGTCAAGTACATGCTACTGTTTAAAGATAGCTTGAAATAATTAAGTTGTCATATTGAGTAGATTAAGTACACATCATGTGATTAACTCTAGAAAACCTATAAGCTTTTCAGCTAGTGGCTAACTTTGGTATATTTCTTGCATCATATAAAGTACTGTAAAAAGAAATATCATAGTATTTAAAAAAGGACAACTATGTACCTCCACTGCATCTGGCAGTCTGCCGAGAACAGCCAAACACTCCACCAAGATGGCCACAAAGTGCTCTGGACGTTGCTCAGGATGATCTTCATTGATGTCTTCAGTCAGACTTGTGTAAGCCTCATCAGGGTGCAGGAGACCACTCCTTAATTACAGCAAAAATTAATTTAATTACAGACTATAATCAAGCACGAACATGGTAACATAGGTAAGAAGAAGAAAAGAAAAAAAAAATAAATAAAAAAAAAACTGATAAAGGAACTGTTTTGAGGCTGACTATAAGCGATTTCGCTAACATCTGCTTCCGTTTCAACTTACTACGCATGTGCAGTCCATCAAAACAGAAACGGATGTAAACAAAATTACTTTAAGTCAGCCTCAAAACAGTTTTTCCTTTATTAGTCAATAATAACATTTTAAAAAAAAAGGGTGGAGCTTACTTGGTTTGTGTTGAAGCTGCTGGTATTTCCGTGCCTCGAGGACGCAAGGGCTTGCCTCGGCCTGATCCTCGTACACCAGAACCTTGTCTGCGTAGCGCTGCAGCCTGAGTACTTGGTTGATTGTACAGCTGTTGCATTAACTCAGACATCAGGGTTGCATGCAGTTGCTGAAATTTAAATCACCAAACCAAAATTAAGAAATTGTCGTAAATTTAGTGTGTGACTATGAGCTGTAGAAGTGAGAGATTTAATTGAACTTCATCAATAACCTTTTAATAACACACAATAGTAGGATCCTCATTATAATGAATATTTAACTACTTAAAAACTGTAATTAAATATATATATACAGTCAACCGGGGTCAAATTGAAAGGTTTTAGACACATTTTGTGTTATAACTTTAAAAATAATTTTTTGACAGAAACAAAAAAAATATATTAGGACAAAGGTCTGTTAGTACTACATAAAAAAGCTGAAATTTGAAATTTAGGCCAAACTCCCTAATTAAAAAAAAATAAAAACAGACCTTTCAATTTCGCCCCGGCAACGGGGTCAAATTGAAAGGTTTCACGGTACAAATAGTTGTAGCCACCTAATTGTACATTTCAACTTTAAAACTTTTATATTATAAGCTAAAACTGTTTTTAAGTAATGTGTCTTCCCTCCCTCCCCCCACCCATACCTCCTATCCCACCCCCCTTCCACCCCCAATCCCCCCAGAAAAAGTTTTTTATTATTATTCAAATCTATATTTATTAAATTTCCAAATTTACATGATGATAACATTTAAATCAATAAAATTCATTACAAAATGAACAAAATGTATGTCTCATGTCAAACATATAAAATAATTTCAGATTTAATAATGACACATACTTACAATACTGTACCTTAAAGGCATAGCAAACATGAAACAACATGCTAAACACAAAATGGGATCTACAAAGCTGATGATACTTTTTACCAGAATGTAAATGTGGCCTCACAAAAAAAGCTTCAAAAAAATTTAAATTATGCAACATTCCTGAATATGACATCATAAACAGGCAAAAACTGGTATCAAAATGTTGTGCGGGTTGCATAAATCAAAATTTTCTGATTACTGCTACGGTGCTACAGTTGGGGGTTTTGAGACCAACTACCTTATTTATGCGAGCCCCATCAAGTTTTTTGTGATGTAAATGCATGTTTTCATGTGGCCTATGCCTTTAAATTGTAATATAATATTTAAAAAATAATAATAGGAGGCATTCTTATATTTACAATTCCTTAATATTGTCTTCTAGAATTGGTAGTGCAATCTACTTTTTGTTTTCACAAGGGTAGGGTGAGGTAAAACAGCCACAATGTCACTATGGGTTATGACTTATGACTGATATATCCCTTGCTTTAGGTTCAAAAACAGTCTTGCTTCCATTAAGGGATTGAAATTCCATGACTTGGAGACCATCAGAGGTTCCAGTTTCTACCACACACACATAACGGAACCAAACGGGGTGTCGGCCACTTCCACCTTGGAAGCGGGCCAAGAGGTAGCTACCAGGGGGGATCAGTCTAATTGGTGGGATGTCAGCAGCTTCTTCCTCCTCTTCTCCTGCTCCCTCATCATCATCGTTGTCATCATCATCACCTCCCTCAGAGTTACTGCTGTCGGAGCTGCTGACACCTATACAAGTTGAAACATTAATTCCAGTACATACATAAAAGAGCAAGTTATATCATACCTGTGACCCCATTGCTGCTCTCACTCTCAGGATCCTGTGTGGCAGCCACACTCTTGCCAGGCACAATGTTCAGGCGACTCCTGCGCTTCTTCTGGGGTGGTGGCTTGCCAAAACCTCTTTGCTCCTTGCAGAAACTGATGAGAGCTTGATTGGTCTCTGATTGAAATTGTTAGGATCATCTTGTTGACCAGGGAGATGCTCCAGTAGCTCACTTAAGTTGTATGGTACAATCTCCTGTAGCTCTAAATGCAATGCACTGAGGATATTGGCTTTGATCTTGTCGCCTGTGTTCATTTTTTTGTTCTTTTTTCTTTCTTTCTTTTTTTTTTTTCTTTCTTTCTTTCTTTTCTTTTCTTTTCTTTTCTTTTCTTTTCTTTTTTTTTTTTTTTTTTTTTTTTTTTTTTTTTTTTTTTTTTTGCTTGCTTGCTTGCCATATTGTGTTATCGTGCCACACCAATCCCAGTCCCAGTCAAGACATTGTCTTATCGGCAAGTAAGGACTTTCCAAATTAATGGAAAAGCACACACGGGCCAGCCACGGCCTAAGTACAAAGCCCCGCATTCGCCATGACAGCCTAGAGAAACCGTGGAAACATCTAGGCAGGCTGGTCGGTGCAATCACATCAATCATGCATCTCCCGAATGCTGTGCGTTGTCATGGAATGCATGTAAACATGCATCGTGCAATGTATTGTGCTCTCACACTTCAAGTACGGACCCAGCAGTGGCTCGAACCTATACTCGGTGAGGAGTACAGAGTTACAAGTCAGCTACCTTCAACACTTGGCCATACCAACTCGGTATGCATTCTAAAGTCAAGTAAATTCAATGGGTATCCCCAATCCGAAGCAATGAGGATACAGTCAAGTAAGACAGTTTCCTCCGTCTCCGTGAGAGCAGTCTGTCCTCTGTTCTTCTTGGTGTGCTTGCCAGTTAACTTATTGTGCAATATCCCTAAAGGTATTCTGTACAATTTGGATGCATTGGCAAGAGATAATTGACCAGACTGTACATTTTCCTTTGCCTGGTTGAGAAATAGTTCAGTGTAGTTTTTATAGGATCGCTTGCCTGGTTCTTTCTTACGTTGCCGGGGCATTTTGTATACCACATGGACCTGAAATATATGCAAATCAATATCTCATATCAATATCAAGTATCTTAAATAAATTATTTAACAGATTTTGTAAAATAAAAATGAATATTTTAAGATTTTCGAGAAAACGGCAATCTGTATGTTAACAATACAACCTTTCAATTTGACCCCGGAGAGCCTTTCAATTTGACCCCGGAGGAACTTAACACTCCTAAAATTTTAACTAATGAACCCATTAACAAAAAAATTGGTGTGAGTGTTCACAAGAACATTTGTGGCAAGTTACATACTGTAAGAATATTGAAAATAGTTTTACTTACCCTGTGGAGTCCTTATTTCTGGAGCTTCATTTTTTGCACAAAATTTCTTTATTCTCTAAAAAAATTATTTCTCACCAAAAACACATGCTATTGTGTCTAAAAATAAATTAAAACGAAAGATGAATACCTACATCATCTATTAATATAATTTTTTGTCACGAAAACCGCCAAGAAATTTTAAAATACAACTTTAAATGTTCACTTTGCTACCTTTCAATTTCGCCCCGGCCTTTCAATTTGACCCCGGTTGACTGTATATATATATATATATATATATATATATATATATATATATACTTGATTTTAACAAGAAAAAAAGTATGATTCGTCCAGGTGGTAAAAAATATTAGGTACCTCCTTTCTAATTTGCAGTTCTCCTCGAACATCTCTTAATGCCTCAACTTCTTTCAACGTTCCCTCTGCAGTGTCAAGTGACGTCACAAGCAATTTTGTAGCATGAAGATAATGTTTCTTAGATAAGAATCCAGTCAATTGTGAGGGCACTTCTCGCAGCTTATCACTGAAAATATAATTTTAAATTCAACATCATAGTTAAATATAGTAAAATTAAGTATGATAAGGGGACTTACATTTCTTCTAAAAGATGCAGAATATGCTTATGTTCGATCCCTTCAAGCCACAATTTCTTCAGCTCTTCACGTTTGCAACGCAGGAGCATTTTACAAGCAATCAAATTTTCTTTTACATTGTGTATTCTGTCTCGTGAAGCTATGACTCTAGATGAAAGCTTTTCAAACAGCTAAAAAAGTAAACAATAACAAAATAAAAAGACAAGCAGGTGTTTAAATTGTAAGCAGACAGAAGGCCCTCAGAAAAAAGGTCCTGTCAGTGAGCAGCTTGCAGCCACACTCTACCTGTGCTCATTTCAACCAAGGGACTTTTGTCTGCAGATCTTATTGATGCATTTGTTTGATGTTATCATTGAAATTGTAAGGTACAGTACGTAATTGTATTATCGTTATGGGGGGCCCACAGTTGTCAGTAGATCAGAATGTTTATAAGGACATTTTACTGTAAATTTTAGGAGATGTTTTCTTGCTTGAAAAAAGTCCCTATCTGCTGATAACCAGTACAATTATACACAGAAGTATAATATGTGTATGTATGTACAGTACATACAGTACTGTCGTAATGACTGTAATGTTACTTGCCTGCATAACTTGAGTGAGATCTTGATCATGAACTGAAACTAATTCATCAAGTTTCTTATCACTTCGTTTATATTCTTTCTCAAGTTTAGCTTTTTCTCTGTCTCTCTGCTCGTTGGACTCGCTTGCGGACAATGTTCGAATCACCGACATGAGCAGTCCACTCTGTAATTAAAAAAACAATTTAGTTTAGATATGCCAGAACAGAAAACGATAAAGTTATTGATAACTTCTTCTATTTGCTAAAGGCGAAATTATTATTAACATCATACATTGATTATTTTGAAATAGTTTATGATAAAATTAGACAGTAAAATTTTGATCATATGTAGGATTCATTCCAGGCAGTATAGAGTATGATGTAAGGACTAGAGCTGTCTCTAGTGATCAAGATTAATGTACATATTACCGTTTCTCTTTGTTGTTTAACGCCTCTAGGAGGCTTGATGGGTGGTCCTGGTATAGACATTTTATTCAGTGGTAATATTTTCCAGATAAAAAAAGTCAAATTTACACATTTACATTGATAATCACATCCCAAAATTAATTTTTGGCGACGCCCGTCAATGTCAGCTGCGATGCCGATCTTCAATTTTTTATTTTCTTCAATGACGTCATGCCACCCAAACTTATGTATATTTCATATAAAAATTTAATAAAATACCACTCAGTCACGTGATTAATTTTAAAATAGTAGATCTGAAGAAAACCAGCTGAAAACTAATGATGAAATTTTATAGTTTATGAAAGGCAGAATCAGACAGAGTATTCTGGCATTTCTGGCGCTTAATTTCTTTTGCCTGTGCATTTTCTATGTACTTAATGGCAAATCTAGTGTATAAATAATATTATAACCGTATCTCTCTAAGTTTTAAAGTGCAATAACTATGGTAAGGAAATAAAATCGATGGTTTTCATTTAGTGATCAGGTGTGTTGTGATGTGCATGCAAACAGCATGCAAAATACAATGCATCATATCATATTGTGTACATACATTTACACACACTTGTCATAAAATTTTACTCTATTGCCTTTTTGAAGAAAAGGCAAAGAATAAAATTTTCTATAACATATATCCTGCACAGTGCACATACGTACATTATGTGTACATATATGTATATTGCATTTCTGCATCAACAAAGCAGCATTATTTTGAATTACCCCCCCCCCTTTTTCTTTCAATTTTCCTTCCTTCGTTTTTTTTTTTTTTGTTTTTTTTCCTTCAAAGGATTGCATAATTTATATAATATCCTATGTTTCCTGATTTTTAATACATTAAAATTAAATCCTACTTTACGTCTTTTGCAGGCATCAATAACAGCATCAAGGTGTCTTCGGCTCAGGACAATATACCAGCAAGGGCTCCGAAGCATTCAACACTCAGCACCAGCGAGAAGACAATACGTCCAGCCTTGTTCATATCTTGGCTGGAAACTTCAGCAAAATAATGTGATGTTCAACTTTACTAGACTGTGCAATACTCAAGTTCCAGTTGATGGAACTGTTACCGACATAGGCAAAGTTGAAGTGAAAATCAATTTAATGTATACTTGCAAAGTGTGTGGGGGCCATAATTCACATTTTATATCAAGACAAGCATATGAACATGGAGTAGTCATTGTAACATGTGAAGGTTGTAATAATAGACATTTAATAGCAGATAATTTAAACTGGTTTGAGGACATTAAAGAAAAAAATATTGAAGAAATTCTAGCCAAAAAAGGAGAAGTTGTTTTAAAAGTTAAAGCTGTTTCTGAAACTTCCAAAGAATATTCAGAATAATATTCTAGTCTTTAGGACATTAACTACTATGAATTATAAATAAAAACATATTCTTATTAAAAAAACATTTGTACAGATTTATTATTTTTTTTTCCAAACATTATATTACATAAGAAACGGAATATAGTAAGAATACATTACACTTAAATTACAATAAATTTCAAGATTTTACTTGATGTATTTTTCCATGAATTTGCGATGGAAGTCTGAACGTAAGGAATCATTGATAAATTGAGGCTCATTCTTGTTAGGCTCTGAGCGAGCACAGTTTTTGAAAACCACATCATCATCCCATCTGCGTTTAATCTGAAAACAGTAAAGAACATCAGAAATTAAAGTACAGATTAGCCAAAATTAATAATTATTATTTCTTGCTTTAATACTGTAGTTGATTAATACACAACTAGACAAAGTACTGCACAGCATTGTAAATTATATTTTAAGTTATTTTATCCTTACAAGTAGAGAGCGGAAAAATAGTCTCTTTTTTCATCAAAATAGTCTCAAATTTAAAAAAAAAAAAAAAGTCTAAAAATAGTCTCCAAAAATATTAAAATAGTTGAAAAATAGTCTTTGAATTTATAAAGCTTAATAGTAATTTTATAAGTTTAATTTGTCTGAAATAATCTGTATTATAAAGCTTCTGTTATAATAAGTGCCTCAGAGAGAGAGAGAGAGAGAGAGAGAGAGAGAGAGAGAGAGAG
>OX439132.1:41038556-41050130 GCA_949318235.1 Ecdyonurus torrentis | reverse complement strand
AAACAAAAACAAGTTATACATACAATAATGCTTTGAAAATAAATATGGTTGGGCACATACTATACATACCGGTATACAATCTCCAACCAAACCAAAGTGATATGATATGTCAATATTATGTTATATTCTTTGCTAAATTACGTTTGCAGTAATGATACTGGTGCCACACTGTGCCATAAAATTATACTCTACTGCCTTATGGAAATACCATGTAATTTTTATGAAGCAATAAGTTAAAGTATTCATTGAACTGTCATATGACAATAGAGTAAGATTCTATAACATGATCTGTATGCCTACATATCAGACCATGTTATGGTTATACTATGGTCAGTTATTGACTAATAAAGAAAAAACTGTTTGAGGCTGACTTTAAGAGGTTTTGCTTACATTCGCTTCCGTTTCGACGTACTGCGCATGGATAGTAAGTAGAAACGGAAGCCGATGTGAGCAAAATCGCTTTAAGTCAGCCTCAAAACAGTTGTTCCTTTATTAATCAATATGTCGATTCTTAGCCGTGAAAGTGAATGAATTATGTACACTTTACAAAATTCACATTTTGTTCAAAATGAACTACATACATACATGTATGTATCTACATTTGGTGCTTCTACGTGTTAACAAGAGAAGTATAATGTACATAAATGGGTGAACTTGGAATTTGTAAAGTTTAGTTCATTCACTTTGACAGGCAAGCATCTGAAAGCGTCAGATGCAAAAGCAAACATTTGGCATATTTATGCAGTAATTGTCATTTTCTCTTACTTTGCAGGTGAGAAATGAACCCAGTGCAGCCAATGTCAAATGGCTGCTGAAGTTTTCATATTATGTACATATGTAACTTATACATACATATCGTCGTGGTTCCGCTATATTGTCCGATGTCCACTTGGTTCAAAGTTTACTAATGTCCGATGTCCATTTGGTTCAAAGTTTACTAATGTCCGATGTCCATTTTTTTTAAAAAGTACTAATGTCCGATGTCCATTTTGAACCAAAATTTTTTTATTGTAATTTTCAATCCAGAATTTTGTTTTACATATATATTTCAAATTTCTTATAGATAGCTTTAAAAATTGAAAATTTATACAATAAAAACTCGAAATATATTGCGAGAAAATACGTCAGCTGATCCGCGGTACGCCTCTTTTTACGAACACGCAGATCTCATTTGCTTGTCAAAATTTGTATTTTAACGAAAAGATAACGATATTTCTTAAAGAAAATGAATTTTAAAATTGATAGATATATTTACCGGCTTATTACGGTTAATTTTCAGTTAAAAAAATTATGAAAGCTGCTGTAAATAATTTTATAGTAAATTTCTACAATCGATGTTATACTTCAACTTAAAATTACGCAGATATATAAATTTAAATGTCTTTTTTTTTTACATTTATAATAAACATTATAAATTAGCATTAGCATTTTTAATTAGCATTTGTTGGTTTAAGAATTGATTTAAAAAAAATTATTATATACAAAAGTATACTTTTATATGGAAAGAAAAATTATTGTATCGCAATGGACGATAAGAAAAAAGTGTTTTTGTAATACTTTCTATATACTTAAAAAAAAAACTAGATGATATTTTTAAATTTTAAAATATATTTAAATAGTTGTAAATTTTATCGCAAACAGTTCGCAAAAGAGTATAGTGTTAACCTACCCCTATATAGCTGTTTTTGCACTTATTTTGAACGTTTTTTATTCTATGCATATAGAAAATTAAAAATTTCGTATGAAATTCATAATCCCGAAATATAACATATCCATAGTTGCGCAACCTGAGTAAATACATGCAGTGCTTGATTTAAATTTATATTTTTCTTTAATTTAAAATAATTTTACGAATTTCGTATAGATTCATTTAAAAATATTGAATTGCGCCCCTAAATGTTTAGTTTCATAACATTTTGCTTTTTATTTATTTTATTTTTTTTTTTTTATTTGTTATTTTTTTTTATTATTATTATTTTCTTTTTAGTAAAGTTACAAGTCAACATAACATTAATTATGAATACTTTGACTCTAAATTTTAATTTGACATTTTTATTGTCTGCAGTTGCATAGAAACGAATTAATTTCAAGTTTCTGAACGAACCTATGGTTCAAAAATAGAGCAAAAGTTGCTCTAGTTATTAACTCTGTGACCTAATTTTGTTTGTGATAATTTTTTTAAACTACTCCAATATATTTTCTGATGTATTAATTTGTATGACCATTTTTTAAAATTATTACTAAGTGACTTAAAAACGAAATTAAGGGAATTTTGAATTTGTAATATTAGATCTTCTATACGGTGTTCATCTTTTTTTTTTTTTTTTAATTTACTTAAGTCAACTTTGGAGCAAGTTATACTTATTTTTACGCATATTTTTGGTGAGTTGCGTCATATATCGCGCTGTTGCTATTACGTAACGTGCAATACAAAAAATAAAGCATCATATTTATAGACAATATACCGAAAATTCAGAATATTGTTTTATTTTGTTAATACAACGCTTCGTTCATGAGTTATGATTTTTTAAAGTTTGTGTCCGCGATCTTTTTTACTCAGCCGAAAGAGTAATTATAGTATTTCTAATAAAAACATAACATATTTATAATAAAAAATTTATGCCTTGTTTGGCAATATTTATGATAGTAATTACTGTTAAATGCCTCATTAATACTGCAAATATTAAAGGACATAATTAGTTTTTTGTGTCTCCTGAAAAGTGGTTCAAAGTGGACATCGGACATTAGTAAACTTTGAACCAAATGGACATCGGACATTAGTAAACTTTGAACCAAGTGGACATCGGACATTAGTAAACTTTGAACCAAGTGGACATCGGACAATATAGCGGAACCACGACGATATATGTATTATTTTTTTTATTACTTGCCTATATTTTAATTTAGTATGCGATGGTAAATCTCTGCTGGAGTACTGTTTCGACATGGCACTTAAGTCCTTCTCCCCGCGGCCTTGGCCACCTCGGGCTGGCTCAAATGTAGGTCTTGCAGCAGTCGTCATTGTGAGTTATCCTGTAATAAAATACAATGCGTATTTTTTAAAGATAAAAAATCAATTTATAAAATTAGTATTTAATGCTTAAATGGAATTTAGATTCTAAATATATAGCAAAATATGTATAATGCATCATGAGCACCATGGTACTGGTATGAGTCACATGTAATATGTATGTACACATTCACCAATAATTTTGTATCGCATAATATTAACCAATGTAAGCTTTACATATTCAAATTTATTAATAAATCGATTATAGTATATTTTATTATACTACCTTTTCAACTTTTTTATCGCAAAAATACGCCAAATAATGCAGAAATAGAGAAAATCCGTGAGAAAACAAAGAACACGAAAACTTTCTGTTGATGTCTAGTGAAACCAATGCTGCCAACAGCACAAGTAGAATAAGTTTTCATTTTTGTGTTTTTGTCAGGTTTTTGTGCCCAAAAAAAAATAAAAAAGTAAAGATTTAATATATTTCAGTCGTGCTTCGTGCTGCTTTAAATAATAAGTAATCTTTTCAAATGCATGCTTTTTCTTTTTGATGCACTTAAAACTGAAACCGCTGAAACCAGCACTTCAAAAATATTATTGTGTTGGTGTTATTTTTGTTTTGTTTTGTTGGCTAACTAAAAAAGTGGGCGTGTTCTTAAGAGTGATGTAAACAAAAATCAAGTTTGCACGTAGAAATTATTATTTGCATCAATATTTTCTATTTTTGCTGAATTAAAAAGTTATTTTAAAAATGGATCTTCCATTTAAAAGTAATCAGTTAGATTCATCAATAGATACGGATGGTAAAAGATTAGCTAAAGAGCTGGAAAATCTAAAATTAAAGTCTGTTCCTGAACTGAAGGAGCTTCTAGAAAGGCAAATGAACATCCTTAGCAAGCCGTAAGTAATTTATTTTTCACAATGGCATTATCTTATGAATTAAATTAATTTTAATAGATTTATTATATGTATACATAATACATATATACCATACATAATGCATATGTTATGTATGTATATGTATACTGTACAAACAGTACAAACACTATTAATATTATATAGGGTGTATGCGGATGATGTCATGTTTATTGCGCTTGGAGGCCATACTGGAGTAGTGCATAACATTGCTCAGCATAGGACAAACTTCATTTAAGCCAATTTTCTTTAGAAAATCGGTTAATTATTTTGTTATTGTTATTTTTCTCACATATTTGAGATACTAATTCAACATATTTACAGCATCAATGGTCTCAAAAATATTGCATAGTGTTTTTAAACTGGCAAAAATATTTTTTTCCTATGCCACCCATGTTATTGAGTTATCCAACATGGCGTTGACTTTAACATGAATGCATAGACCCTATATATGCATATAGTATAGTACTGTATCATACGTTTGCATACTGTGTGTTTTGTGCAGGCACCTCGTTGAACATCTTCCCGACAAGGGTAAAAAGCTGCAATGGTTGAAGGAACGAGTGGAAGCTGAGTTGGCTTTGCGAGCATCACCTGCATGTGTTGACAGCATGGTGAATACTTTTTCGTCTGTGCAGCTGGGTGGTATGGAGTGGAATGTAGCAGATAGCAGTGCTGCAGCTTCAGCAGTTGAAACTTCCTCTGATCCTCTTTATAATTTCCTCCAGACTAGTAAGGATGAAAAACCAAGGTAATATCATGGCACTTGAGTGAAGTAGTATTGAAAGACTTTTAAAATTCCCATGCTAGTATGGTACATAGAGTATGTTTTTACAACCAGCCTTCACAAAGCTGTGATGTTTCTTTCAGTTGTTAGGTACACCTCTGGCCACAAGTTTAAGAATCAGGCAGCGGCGGCCGCTGCGTTTTCTCATAAAGATAGCATAGTGTGGTTGCGGGTTGCCTATACAAATTCTCCAGAAACTTATGTCTAGAGATGTACAAGAGCAATTTATATTTTCGGTACCATTGTGATAAATTGGCTTACATGAGCAAGTTAATATTTCTGCAAATACAGTAAAAGAAAAAAAAATCTAAGTGTTACTGTAAAAAGAGAAGCATATACATTATATTGGTTTAAAACTTTTTGCAGGGATCAGTAGGCCTAGTAAAAAAAACTGCCCTGGGCTACATTTATACATTTATGTGTAATCAAAAGTGCATTGTTTGACATGAGCACAGAAAGAGCTTGCAGGGACTGTAACTTTTTCTAACTGGATCCCTGCACAGGGATACTAGCCACTTCCCTTGTAAAACATAATTATAATATGCTCAATTTTGTTTAATTACTAGTTTCCTATATATAATCTTTATCTGTCAATCATATCGCATACAGTAGGGAATTTGTTCAATACTTTAATACTTTGTTATTAATAACTATTCAAAATATTGGTTTATCATTTACGTTGATGTGATCTCAACATTGCATTAATTCAAGCAGTTATCACTGTGCAATTACAATTATTTATTTATTTATTAGACACAGGTAGTTTTCAGTAACATTACACATATAACAATGTTACACTAAATTTGTCTCTTCAATTTCACTATTATGTTCTTACGTAACATTTAAGCTCTTTATCCTTATGCTTGAAAATTAATGATATAAAATAGGGTAGGAATTATCATGATTCATGACTGATAACATTTTCTCAGTGTATTTTTTATTATTTTTTCCCAACAGCATGGATCCATACGTAGAATCTCTGTGCAAGAAGTATGGTACACCACAGTTGGTTAGTGAACAGACCAATAGGTTCCTACCTTTCCGCAGCACTGATTGTAAATCCCCTAAATCACCCCAGAGAGATGAAGTTCAACATAAAATCAAATCTCCAAAATGTGAAGAGCCACTTGTGGTGCCGTTGCCTATCATTGAGTCATTGAAACTTCTCAAAGATCAAGCAGAAAGTGTGGTAAGTTAGGCATTCAATCTGGACACAGTATTTTTCTCTCCCAGTCTAAAATCAAGTGGTCAGATTAAAAAATTAATTAATAAAGTATTATTGATAATGTAAAAGAAAATGATGGAAATACACAGTGCATTCGGGAGGTGGAAGGGATATCTCAGGGTATTCCTCTACCGACTTCCTGACCGAGGTTTCCATGGTTTCCTCGGTATGTAAAGGCAAATGCCGGGAAGAATTTGCCAGGCCATGGCTGACCCGCCATGGAAGAACCCGCGAATCATATGATAGGGTTTCGGAAGTCTTGGGAGTGTAAATTCAGTATAAATGCAATGTAAATATGTAAATAACTAGCATAAGTTGTACCTCGCCTAGAGGTTTGATAGGAAAAAAAAGGATAAAGGAAACCAGCAAGGGCCTTTTCTAAGGATATATAACAGGATAGGAATCTCAGGAGCATGGCCTTACGATAGAGAGTCTCATAGTTTGGTGAAAATCTTGTTAGCACAAAGATAAAAAAAAAAAAAAAAAAAAAAAAAAAATGTAGCACATCTTGGATAGCTTTTGGCACTAATTTCCAATAGAAAATGAAGTCCTTTCTTTGGTCCTTACACACGCAAAGAGTAGCTATGAATGACGGCTTTGCTGGTGAACAAAGTATTGTAACAACTCACTGAAATTTTAACTTAATTTTCAACAGGATTTATATATATATATATATATATATATATATATATATATATATATATATATATATATATATATATATATATATATATATATATATATATATATATATATATACAGGGCCGGCTTGACCGTGGTGCGATGGTGCGATCGCACCACGGGCCACGGTCAGTCCGGGCCACAAAGAACAAAACAAAACAAAAAAAAAAAAAACACGCTATGATCTGAAATAGTTTCTTGAAACAATAAATACTCCTGCCACGCTCCTGCCATAGACTTTTACTTTTAGAATATAATTTTATGTGTTAATTTTATTACACTGCTGATGTTATTTCCAAAATTTAACGAATAAAACCCATTTATTTATTATTATTAAAAATATAATCAAACCATATTAATGAATTATTATTGTTATTATTTTTTTACAAATTATATACTTTATTTATATATTTAAACTTTAAATATTATTTAAAGTAATTTACTGCATAGAAAAATATAAATGCTTTTTATGAAAAGTTGCTAAAAAAGGATTTTTTATACATGAAATTTAATTGCAATTTAAACCAGTTAGAGACCGCCCGGGCCAAAATCTTTGGGTACCCTTTAAAAAAAAAGAAAAAAAGAGGTTGAACCAGGGTTTTGAGCTTTTAGCTCAACAACGAGCCAGCTCTAGTTGAATAAATATTATTATTTGCAATAAATTGATTTCAGGCTAAGAAAAGCTCAAACAGCCTGATGAATGTGTGGCGGCAACGAGCAACAGTAAGCAGTGACACAGAGGATGAAGAAGAAGAGGAAGCAATCCAGCTTATGGATGAAGAAGAAAAGGAAGAGGAGGAAGGGGATCCACCTTCAGTGCCAGATGACAAAGACTGATTATTGGCTGAAATTGCACATAACTCTTCTCTTTTTCTTTTCTTTTTGAGTGGGGGAAAAAAAAAAACGTATATTTCCCAATGTCACATCCATGTCTTCTAACTACCTATGCTAGTGCATAGTCAAAAAATGACAAATATAATACTCAGATTAGTAGCTTAAAAAAACAAGAAGGTAAAAAAAAAAAAAAAAAAAAAAAAAAAAAAAAAGTTGGAAGACATGCCAGTGACTTTGTTTGTGTGTAATGTAATGATATCATTTATCATTTTAGTATTATGTAGTTTTTGGTCCTTCGCAAAAATTTAAGCCTCATGATTTGCTTGCAGCATTAATTTTTGGAGTAGTAATTACTTTATACCTTATATGACAGAATGTCAGGTGCTATCATTTAACTAATCATTGCTTTTAAACATGAACATTTAACATGAAAACATTTACATCACAAAACACTTGATGGGACTTACATAAATAACATTAGTTGGTCTCAAAACCCAACTGTAGCGCCATAGTAGTGATCAGAAAACTTTGATTTATGCAACCCGCACAACCTTTTTATACTAGTTTTTTTTGCCTGTTTCTGACATCATAAACAGAAATATTCACGCAAATTGCATACTTTACAGTTTTTTTACGCTCTCTTGTGGGGCCACATTTAAATTCTGGTAAAAATTATCATCAGTTTTGTAGATTCCATTGTGTGTTAAAGAACATGCTTTTTCATGTTTTCTATGCCTTTAAGCAAAGTCAAAATTTTGTTTTGAACTGCATGTACATACTCATTTCTGAATGGATAGGTTTTAATACAATCCTAGGTTATATTTTTTATTTTTTCCTAAGTTTTTGTTTTGTTTTTTTTCCAAATCTATTAAATAAACTTTGTAATGATCGAAGACTGAATAATTTTATCTGTGTGACAGTGTAACATTTTTTTTAAGGTGTAGAACACGTTAAACAAAAAACTTGTGCAAATATCCTAACATGCCTAAAAATAAAAGTTGATTTGGCCAGGCCATTGATTTCTAATTTATTTTACATTAACAAATGATGCATGAGGATTAAGACTTATGACATCACAGCTCGCTTCTTTTAGGTGAGTGTGGACCAGGCGAGCTGTGACGTCAGAGTCTGCAGCTACTATTTCTTGAATGGAAATAAATGACTGGCCAAATCAACATTGATTTTTAGGAATGTTAGGATATTACACAAGTTTTTTGTTCAATGTGTTTATGCCTTTAAGTGAATTTTAAATATTAAATGTGTAATTTGAAGTAAAAAAGTATCTTATTAATAATACTGTATTTTCATTAATTATGTATACCAAATTACTCACCATATATATATTCATGGTTTGCACTCTTCTTACAGCTTAAATTCAAATATTTTCAACATTTAAGATTCTTTAAATAAACACAATTTTTATTGATCGATTTGCTGGTTAGCACAACTTTGTGCTCTTACTGTTAAAAATAGAAACAAATGGATCAGAGTCAATTCAATTTTTTTTCCTTACATTTTTAACATGTTACAGGTTTGGGATAATAAATTAAAAAGGGTGATTGTATATTGACGTGCAGATATTTGTTTCCCGTGTGATCACAGCATTGATGCATATACATTTATAATTCAAAAAAAAAATTCAAAATATCTTTATTTCCAGTCTCCTACAATCAACATGCAATAACAGAATCACATTTGTTTAGGTTATAATGGAATTGTCAACTTTTTTACATACTAGAGGTTACATACCTGAATACAATTTTTTTTTTTAATTATTCTATATATTTATTTGCTATATATTTTGAGTAATATAAATTATAAATGTTGCTGTTTCCAAAGATATGACAACAAAAGAGAAAGAATGAGAAATGTTGTTGATTATAAATAATATACATTTATACAAAATAATGCTTTATAGCTCTTTTGGAAAATATTTTATTTTTGTGTTATTCTTCTGAATTGCTGATTTCTTTAGACAAATTTTCAAAAACTTTAAGGAACAGATAAAATAGCGAAATAGTTGTATAATATTGATTCCCGGTTCCCTAAAAAATCAGCCAAGAGTTACATTGTTTGGCGCCTGTGGCGAGCGCGGCGAGCGAGTGAGCAAAATTTTGAAAATTTTTAACATTTCGCGCTCAAATATAAAAAAGTGATGTGATGATGCTCATCTGTTTGTTATTGTTTACATGAAAAAGTTTTGGACGTTTTAGTACGTTCTTGTGATTTTTGCGACTGAAAAACAATGGTAATTAATAAATTAATCTTGATTATTTGAGTTTAAGTATTAATAATATTTCTCTTTTTAGTTGTTTTATTCGTTTTTCAAATCTCTTGTGGGGAAAGACGTTGTAGTGGAGCTGAAAAATGACCTCAGGTAGGTTTCTGAGTTGCTGCTGTGCACGTACCGAAAGTTATCCTCACAGTCATCCTCAAAATTACATAAAATTGCAGTATTGCCAACTTTATAAAGTTATCACTAAAAGGTGACTAAAATGAACTAAATCCTGTGAGGATGTGAGGACGGGTGAGGATAAAGAATAGAAAGGCGCGTAAACTGGATTAAGTTTCAAAGTGATATTTAATATAGGACAGAATGAAAGTGATGAAAGTGTTCCTAATGTTCCAATGAATCAAGGCAAGAAAAAGCGGCAATTATATTATAATAGAGTAGAACGATAGAAATCAAAATTTAAGATAGGCTTTATTGCGCTAACATAATTTATAAAAAGAACATCTATTTTATTTTATATGAATATATAATAATAATTTAAATAAATATAATTTCATATATATATATATATATATATATATATATATATATATATATATATATATATATATATATATATATATATATAATATATAGGCCTATATATTCAAATTATCTTATATAATGCTTAAAAATTAGATATATTTAGGATTATATTATAATATATATATATAATATTGGAATGCATATAAATATACTCGTCATATATCTATTATATATATATACTTCATTTATTTTCTCCAAAGTCAAGATTTTATATAGGGAGCACACTTCAGATTAAAAAAATATATAAATATATATAAAAAAAATAGAAATGCTATTTTTTTACTAATGAATCGTCTTTATCAGTTCATTAACTGTAAAATCACGAAGTTTCAAGAAAATCTACCGGTTTTTAAACTTTTGACAGCCAAGGGAAATCAACTATTTATTCTATTTTTAAAACTTAATTTATTTTCTCCAACGTCAAGATTTTAGGAGAGCACACTTCAAATTTAAAAAAAAAAAAAAAAAATTATAAAAAAATGAAAATGCTATTTTTTTATTAATGAATCTTCTTTATCAGTTCATTAACTGTAAAAACACGAAGTTTCAAGAAAATCTACCGGTTTTTAAACTTTTGACAGCCAAGGGAAATCAACTTTACGAATCATAGCCTATACATCATATATGTATAGTCCTTCATAACTGACTGTAAAAAGTTTAAAAACCGGTAGATTCTCTTTAAACTTTGTGTAATTAAAGATTATTAATATACTTTTTAGAATAAAGTATAAAAAAATAGCATTTCTACTTCCTTCTATTTTTAAAACTTAATTTATTTTCTCCAACGTCAAGATTTTAGGAGAGCTCACTTCAAATTAAAAAAAAAAAAAAAAAATATAAAAAAATGAAAATGCTATTTTTTTAATAATGAATCTTCTTTATCAGTTCATTAACTGTAAAAACACGAAGTTTCAAGAAAATCTACCGGTTTTTAAACTTTTGACAGCCAAGGGAAATCAACTTTACGAATCATAGCCTATACATATATGTATAGTCCTTCATAACTGACTGTAAAAAGTTTAAAAACCGGTAGATTCTTTTTAAACTTTGTGTAATTAAAGATAATTAATATACTTTTTAGAATAAAGTATAAAAAAATAGCATTTCTACTTCCTTCTATTTTTAAAACTTAATTTATTTTCTCCAACGTCAAGATTTTAGGGAGCACACTTCACATTGAAAAAAAAAAAAAATCATAAAAAAATG
This sequence comes from Ecdyonurus torrentis, assembly GCA_949318235.1. Classification (NCBI taxonomy): domain Eukaryota; kingdom Metazoa; phylum Arthropoda; class Insecta; order Ephemeroptera; family Heptageniidae; genus Ecdyonurus; species Ecdyonurus torrentis. Next base: position 41,038,648 of record OX439132.1, on the reverse strand, counting down.
GAAATGCTATTTTTTTATTAATGAATCTTCTTTATCAGTTCATTAACTGTAAAAACACGAAGTTTCAAGAAAATCTACCGGTTTTTAAACTT
>OX439132.1:40961056-41033556 GCA_949318235.1 Ecdyonurus torrentis | reverse complement strand
TATACATATATGTATAGGCTACTATGATTCGTTAAGTTGATTTCCCTTGGCTGTCAAAAGTTTAAAAACCGGTACATTTTCTTGAAACTTCGTGTTTTTACAGTTAATAAACTGATAAAGAAGATTCATTAATAAAAAAATAGCATTTCTATTTTTTTTTATATATATATTTTTTTTTTAAATTTGAAGTGTGCTCCCCTAAAATCTTGACGTTGGAGAAAATAAATTAAGTTTAAAAAATAGAAGGAAGTAGAAATGCTATTTTTTTATACTTTATTCTAAAAAGTATATTAATAATCTTTAATTACACAAAGTTTAAAGAGAATCTACCGGTTTTTAAACTTTTTACATTCAGTTATGAAGGACTATACATATATGTATAGGCTACTATTCTGAGTCGTTAAGTTGATTTCCCTTGGCTGTCAAAAGTTTAAAAACCGGTAGATTTTCTTGAAACTTCGTGTTTTTACAGTTAATGAACTGATAAAGAAGATTCATTAATAAAAAAATAGCATTTCCATTTTTTTATATATATATTTTTTTTAAATAAATTTGAAGTGTGCTCCCCTAAAATCTTGATGTTGGAGAAAATAAATTAAGTTTTAAAAATAGAAGAAAGTAAAAATGCTATTTTTTTATACTTTATTTTAAAAAGTATATTAATAATCTTTAATTACACAAAGTTTAAAGAGAATCTACCGGTTTTTTAACTTTTTACAGTCAGTTATGAAGGACTATACATATATGATGTATAGGCTATGATTCGTAAAGTTGATTTCCCTTGGCTGTCAAAAGTTTAAAAACCGGTAGATTTTCTTGAAACTTTGTGTTTTTACAGTTAATGAACTGATAAAGAAGATTCATTAATAAAAAAAATAGCATTTCCATTTTTTTTTTTTTTTTTTTTTTTTTTAAATCTGAAGTGTGCTTCCTAGAATCTTGACGTTGGAGAAAATAAATTAAGTTTTAAAAATAGAAGGAAGTGGAAATGCTATTTTTTTATTAATAATTCTAAAAAGAATATTAATAATCTTTACTTACACAAAGTTTTAAGACAATCTACCGGTTTTTAAACTTTTTACAGTCAGTTATGAAGGACTATACATATAGGTAGAGGCTATACTATTCTGAGTCGTAAAGTTGATTTCCCTTGGCTGTCAAAAGTTTAAAAACCGGTAGATTTTCTTGAAACTTTGTGTTTTTACAGTTAATGAACTGATAAAGAAGATTCATTAATAAAAAAATAGCATTTCCATTTTTTTATAATTTTTTTTTTTTTTAATCTGAAGTGTGCTTCCTAGAATCTTGACGTTGGAGAAAATAAATTAAGTTTTAAAAATAGAAGGAAGTGGAAATGCTATTTTTTTATTAATAATTCTAAAAAGAATATTAATAATCTTTACTTACACAAAGTTTTAAGACAATCTACCGGTTTTTAAACTTTTTACAATCAGTTATGAAGGACTATACATATAGGTAGAGGCTATACTATTCTGAGTCGTAAAGTTGATTTCCCTTGGCTGTCAAAAGTTTAAAAACCGGTAGATTTTCTTGAAACTTTGTGTTTTTACAGTTAATGAACTGATAAAGAAGATTCATTAATAAAAAAATAGCATTTCCTTTTTTTTTATAATTTTTTTTTTTTTTAATCTGAAGTGTGCTTCCTAGAATCTTGACGTTGGAGAAAATAAATTAAGTTTTAAAAATAGAAGGAAGTGGAAATGCTATTTTTTTATTAATAATTCTAAAAAGAATATTAATAGTCTTTAATTACACAAAGTTTTAAGACAATCTACCGGTTTTTAAACTTTTTACAATCAGTTATGAAGGACTATACATATAGGTAGAGGCTATACTATTCTGAGTCGTAAAGTTGATTTCCCTTTGCTGTCAAAAGTTTAAAAACCGGTAAATTTTCTTGAAACTTTGTGTTTTTACAGTTAATGAACTGATAAAGAAGATTCATTAATAAAAAAATAGCATTTCCATTTTTTTATAATTTTTTTTTTTTTTAATCTGAAGTGTGCTTCCTAGAATCTTGACGTTGGAGAAAATAAATTAAGTTTTAAAAATAGAAGGAAGTGGAAATGCTATTTTTTTATTAATAATTCTAAAAAGAATATTAATAATCTTTACTTACACAAAGTTTTAAGACAATCTACCGGTTTTTAAACTTTTTACAATCAGTTATGAAGGACTATACATATAGGTAGAGGCTATACTATTCTGAGTCGTAAAGTTGATTTCCCTTGGCTGTCAAAAGTTTAAAAACCGGTAGATTTTCTTGAAACTTTGTGTTTTTACAGTTAATGAACTGATAAAGAAGATTCATTAATAAAAAATAGCATTTCCATTTTTTTATAATTTTTTTTTTTTTTAATCTGAAGTGTGCTTCCTAGAATCTTGACGTTGGAGAAAATAAATTAAGTTTTAAAAATAGAAGGAAGTGGAAATGCTATTTTTTTATTAATAATTCTAAAAAGAATATTAATAGTCTTTAATTACACAAAGTTTTAAGACAATCTACCGGTTTTTAAACTTTTTACAATCAGTTATGAAGGACTATACATATAGGTAGAGGCTATACTATTCTGAGTCGTAAAGTTGATTTCCCTTTGCTGTCAAAAGTTTAAAAACCGGTAAATTTTCTTGAAACTTTGTGTTTTTACAGTTAATGAACTGATAAAGAAGATTCATTAATAAAAAAAATAGCATTTCCATTTTTTTATAATTTTTTTTTTTTAAAATCTGAAGTGTGCTTTCTAGAATCTTGACGTTGGAGAAAATAAATTAAGTTTTAAAAATAGAAGGAAGTGGAAATGCTATTTTTTTATTAATAATTCTAAAAAGAAAATATTAATAATCTTTAATTACACAAAGTTTAAAGACAATCTACCGGTTTTTAAACTTTTTACAGTCAGTTATGAAGGACTATACATATAGATAGAGGCTATACTATTCTGAGTCGTAAAGTTGATTTCCCTTGGCTGTCAAAAGTTTAAAAACCGGTAGATTTTCTTGAAACTTTGTGTTTTTACAGTTAATGAACTGATAAAGAAGATTCATTAATAAAAAAATAGCATTTCCATTTTTTTATAATTTTTTTTTTTTAATCTGAAGTGTGCTTCCTAGAATTTTGACGTTGGAGAAAATAAATTAAGTTTTAAAAATAGAAGGAAGTGGAAATGCTATTTTTTTATTAATAATTCTAAAAAGAATATTAATAATCTTTAATTACACAAAGTTTTAAGACAATCTACCGGTTTTTAAACTTTTTACAATCAGTTATGAAGGACTATACATATAGGTAGAGGCTATACTATTCTGAGTCGTAAAGTTGATTTCCCTTGGCTGTCAAAAGTTTAAAAACCGGTAGATTTTCTTGAAACTTTGTGTTTTTACAGTTAATGAACTGATAAAGAAGATTCATTAATAAAAAAATAGCATTTCCATTTTTTTATAATTTTTTTTTTTTAAATCTGAAGTGTGCTTTCTAGAATCTTGACGTTGGAGAAAATAAATTAAGTTTTAAAAATAGAAGGAAGTGGAAATGCTATTTTTTTATTAATAATTCTAAAAAGAATATTAATAATCTTTAATTACACAAAGTTTAAAGACAATCTACCGGTTTTTAAACTTTTTACAGTCAGTTATGAAGGACTATACATATAGATAGAGGCTATACTATTCTGAGTCGTAAAGTTGATTTCCCTTGGCTGTCAAAAGTTTAAAAACCGGTAGATTTTCTTGAAACTTTGTGTTTTTACAGTTAATGAACTGATAAAGAAGATTCATTAATAAAAAAATAGCATTTCCATTTTTTTATAATTTTTTTTTTTTTAATCTGAAGTGTGCTTCCTAGAATCTTGACGTTGGAGAAAATAAATTAAGTTTTAAAAATAGAAGGAAGTGGAAATGCTATTTTTTTATTAATAATTCTAAAAAGAATATTAATAGTCTTTAATTACACAAAGTTTTAAGACAATCTACCGGTTTTTAAACTTTTTACAATCAGTTATGAAGGACTATACATATAGGTAGAGGCTATACTATTCTGAGTCGTAAAGTTGATTTCCCTTGGCTGTCAAAAGTTTAAAAACCGGTAGATTTTTTTGAAACTTTGTGTTTTTACAGTTAATGAACTGATAAAGAAGATTCATTAATAAAAAAATAGCATTTCCATTTTTTTATAATTTTTTTTTTTTTAATCTGAAGTGTGCTTCCTAGAATCTTGACGTTGGAGAAAATAAATTAAGTTTTAAAAATAGAAGGAAGTAGAAATGCTATTTTTTTATTAATAATTCTAAAAAGAATATTAATAATCTTTAATTACACAAAGTTTTAAGACAATCTACCGGTTTTTAAACTTTTTACAATCAGTTATGAAGGACTATACATATAGGTAGAGGCTATACTATTCTGAGTCGTAAAGTTGATTTCCCTTGGCTGTCAAAAGTTTAAAAACCGGTAGATTTTCTTGAAACTTTGTGTTTTTACAGTTAATGAACTGATAAAGAAGATTCATTAATAAAAAAATAGCATTTCCATTTTTTTATAATTTTTTTTTTTTTTTTAATCTGAAGTGTGCTTCCTAGAATCTTGACGTTGGAGAAAATAAATTAAGTTTTAAAAATAGAAGGAAGTGGAAATGCTATTTTTTTTATTAATAATTCTAAAAAGAATATTAATAATCTTTAATTACACAAAGTTTTAAGACAATCTACCGGTTTTTAAACTTTTTACAATCATAAGGACTATACATATAGGTAGAGGCTATACTATTCTGAGTCGTAAAGTTGATTTCCCTTGGCTGTCAAAAGTTTAAAAACCGGTAGATTTTCTTGAAACTTTGTGTTTTTACAGTTAATGAACTGATAAAGAAGATTCATTAATAAAAAAATAGCATTTTCATTTTTTTATAATTTTTTTTTTTTTTTAATCTGAAGTGTGCTTCCTAGAATCTTGACGTTGGAGAAAATAAATTAAGTTTTAAAAATAGAAGGAAGTGGAAATGCTATTTTTTTATTAATAATTCTAAAAAGAATATTAATAGTCTTTAATTACACAAAGTTTTAAGACAATCTACCGGTTTTTAAACTTTTTACAATCAGTTATGAAGGACTATACATATAGGTAGAGGCTATACTATTCTGAGTTGTAAAGTTGATTTCCCTTGGCTGTCAAAAGTTTAAAAACCGGTAGATTTTCTTGAAACTTTGTGTTTTTACAGTTAATGAACTGATAAAGAAGATTCATTAATAAAAAAATAGCATTTTCATTTTTTTATAATTTTTTTTTTTTTAATCTGAAGTGTGCTTCCTAGAATCTTGACGTTGGAGAAAATAAATTAAGTTTTAAAAATAGAAGGAAGTGGAAATGCTATTTTTTTATTAATAATTCTAAAAAGAATATTAATAATCTTTAATTACACAAATTTTTAAGACAATCTACCGGTTTTTAAACTTTTTACAATCAGTTATGAAGGACTATACATATAGGTAGAGGCTATACTATTCTGAGTCGTAAAGTTGATTTCCCTTGGCTGTCAAAAGTTTAAAAACCGGTAGATTTTCTTGAAACTTTGTGTTTTTACAGTTAATGAACTGATAAAGAAGATTCATTAATAAAAAAATAGCATTTCCATTTTTTTATAATTTTTTTTTTTTTTAATCTGAAGTGTGCTTCCTAGAATCTTGACGTTGGAGAAAATAAATTAAGTTTTAAAAATAGAAGGAAGTGGAAATGCTATTTTTTTATTAATAATTCTAAAAAGAATATTAATAATCTTTAATTACACAAAGTTTTAAGACAATCTACCGGTTTTTAAACTTTTTACAATCAGTTATGAAGGACTATACATATAGGTAGAGGCTATACTATTCTGAGTTGTAAAGTTGATTTCCCTTGGCTGTCAAAAGTTTAAAAACCGGTAGATTTTCTTGAAACTTTGTGTTTTTACAGTTAATGAACTGATAAAGAAGATTCATTAATAAAAAAATAGCATTTTCATTTTTTTATAATTTTTTTTTTTTTAATCTGAAGTGTGCTTCCTAGAATCTTGACGTTGGAGAAAATAAATTAAGTTTTAAAAATAGAAGGAAGTGGAAATGCTATTTTTTTATTAATAATTCTAAAAAGAATATTAATAATCTTTAATTACACAAAGTTTTAAGACAATCTACCGGTTTTTAAACTTTTTACAATCAGTTATGAAGGACTATACATATAGGTAGAGGCTATACTATTCTGAGTCGTAAAGTTGATTTCCCTTGGCTGTCAAAAGTTTAAAAACCGGTAGATTTTCTTGAAACTTTGTGTTTTTACAGTTAATGAACTGATAAAGAAGATTCATTAATAAAAAAATAGCATTTCCATTTTTTTATAATTTTTTTTTTTTTTAATCTGAAGTGTGCTTCCTAGAATCTTGACGTTGGAGAAAATAAATTAAGTTTTAAAAATAGAAGGAAGTGGAAATGCTATTTTTTTATTAATAATTCTAAAAAGAATATTAATAATCTTTAATTACACAAAGTTTTAAGACAATCTACCGGTTTTTAAACTTTTTACAATCAGTTATGAAGGACTATACATATAGGTAGAGGCTATACTATTCTGAGTCGTAAAGTTGATTTCCCTTGGCTGTCAAATGTTTAAAAACCGGTAGATTTTCTTGAAACTTTGTGTTTTTACAGTTAATGAACTGATAAAGAAGATTCATTAATAAAAAAATAGCATTTCCTTTTTTTTATAATTTTTTTTTTTTTTAATCTGAAGTGTGCTTCCTAGAATCTTGACGTTGGAGAAAATAAATTAAGTTTTAAAAATAGAAGGAAGTGGAAATGCTATTTTTTTATTAATAATTCTAAAAAGAATATTAATAGTCTTTAATTACACAAAGTTTTAAGACAATCTACCGGTTTTTAAACTTTTTACAATCAGTTATGAAGGACTATACATATAGGTAGAGGCTATACTATTCTGAGTCGTAAAGTTGATTTCCCTTGGCTGTCAAAAGTTTAAAAACCGGTAGATTTTCTTGAAACTTTGTGTTTTTACAGTTAATGAACTGATAAAGAAGATTCATTAATAAAAAAATAGCATTTTCATTTTTTTATAATTTTTTTTTTTTTTTTTTAAATTTGAAGTGTGCTCTCCTAAAATCTTGACGTTGGAGAAAATAAATTAAGTTTTAAAAATAGAATAAATAGTTGATTTCCCTTGGCTGTCAAAAGTTTAAAAACCGGTAGATTTTCTTGAAACTGTGTGTTTTTACAGTTAATGAACTGATAAAGAAGATTCATTAATAAAAAAATAGCATTTCCATTTATTTATATTTTTTTTTATTCAATCTGGAATATGATCACTTTTTTAGTACTTTTAGAAACTTTTACACACTTTTACATCGATTGCAGTTGGTACACCTGGAAATTTTTGATGAGGATGAGGATAACTTCATTTCGGTCTGCTGTGCCGGTTCTGTGCTGTAGTCAGGCTGTAGTGAAGAATATTTAATTTATATATTGAAAATCTTTGTGTTTTACAGTATATGTGGGACGTTGCATTCGGTGGATCAATATCTTAACATCAAGCTGACAGAAATCAGCGTGACTGATCCTGAAAAATACCCTCACATGGTAAGCTCACCCGTCGTACACATACATATTATTATACCATATGCTATGCATACACATCAGATACACATACAAGTCAATGAGTGAGGGTTGCCGTGTTAATGTACAGTAATACAGTCAAAAAGTCTACCATACTTTATTTATAAATGGAGACTGAAATACATATGCAATGAACGCACGGTATGCATACATACACTCCAACCACCATATGTACATACATATTTCCAAAAGGCAACAGGATATGTATTACCTAATAAAGGAACAACTCTTTTGGGGCCGACTATAAGCAATTTTGCTCACATCCGCTTCCATTTCGATGTACTGTGCATGCATAGTAAGTAGAAATGGAAGCGAATGTGACCAAAATCGCTTATAGTCGGACTCAAAACAGTTGTTACTTTATTAGTCAATGGGTTAAGGTTAAGGGTTAACTCATATTATCTGGGATGAAATTGAAACCCAATCACAGGCCTGCTTTCAATGTGCTCTGTGTCTAATCTAGTGGAATAAGGAAAAGTGAAAGCTTGCACATGACTGGAGTTTCAATTTCACTCCATTTGTTCAATTTTCCCCCGGGTGACTGTATGTAAATGCCTGTGTTTGGGCCCTGAGAATAAATTGATATTCAATTGGTCGCTTTTTTGTATCGCACAGGATTATATTTCTGTACACATCTTAAGAATAGATCTATGCACAGTATGTTACGATACAGTACTGTATGTATTTATATGACTACGTAATCATAAAGAATTTGTTTTATTATGTTAATCAATTAAATGGTTTACATACACATATTTAAAAGAAAAAATGCAACACCTTGTGTGGTGTTAAGTGTTAATGTTTGGGAACAAGAAAATTTCAAAAAAATTATTATCTTTAAAACTCTTTAAGTTTTTATCTAGTGTCTCCAGTGTTAAATGATTGGACAATAGTGAAAGCGCACATTATGTGTGATTGACTAGTGATCTATGCTGGCAACATCTTTTGCTAAATTTAGAAATGTATTGTAATGAGGACGGTGAATTTTTTTAACCCCCACTTTTTATGACATTTTTTAAAAGAGCGTTAAAAAATTTTGAGGCGTAATTTTTTCTTAGAATGATTGGAGCATGGGAAGTATTTTTACTTAATTTTTGAAAATTGACCTAAAAAACCTGTGACATCATCAGTCGGGCATTTATTTCGGAAAGTATTGACCATAGAAGGTCAGTAGCCAGTTTTTTGAAATCCTGAAAACGAGCTGATTTCATTAAACTGGTTAATTGGTGATGGTCATTAAACAATTAATAGTATTTGCCAAGAAAAACGTCGACTGATGATGTCACAGGTTTTCTAGGCCGATTTCCAAAAATTAATTAAAAATACTCCGCATGTTCCAATCGTCCTAAGAAAAAATATCGCCTCAAAATTTGTTTAAGCTCTTTCCATAAATATCATAAACTCAAAAAAAAAATTCTCAATTCACCTTCCTCATTGCATTAGGTATCGGCAGGTATAGGATTTTTCCCCCCCAACAATCTGTGAAAAAATAACACTGAAATAAAGAAAAAGCATCCTGATCTGCAGATAACTGTAGTCTGTTGATAACTAGTGCAATTGCCATATTGTATAAAAGTAGTCATGTTTGCATACTATTTATTGTGATTATTCTTACAGATGTCTGTGAAGAACTGTTTCATCCGAGGCTCTGTAGTTCGCTACGTACAGTTACCAGCTGATGAGGTAGACACTCAACTTCTACAAGACGCAGCAAGGAAAGAGGCTGCTGCTCAAACCAAGACGTAATTTACCATTGTGCTTCAACATGAACACTTGGTGACAGCAATAAGACATTCGCATGTGAAATATGATGATAGTTACAGTGAAACCACAGTGATGTTTTGTTTAAATTTCAGTGCACTTACAGCACTCTAATTTTATTAGTATTTTTTTTTTTAACTAGTGCTGTTTGCATTATTTAAATATAACACTAAACATCAACCAAATTAGGTAACTATCTTTTTTGATTATTATTTTCTTGAAGATGTAAGTTAATATTCTTATTGTGTTTCGACAACATATAATGCTAACAAAATGATTAAAATATGACTCTATTCACAATTCAAATTCTTTATCTTTGATTTCCTATAGTTTTAGATGTTTAAAAATTGTTCTGTGTAGCAATCTAGTAATTACCTTGGGCATAATTATGTCACCCAGATTTTTACTGCATTTGTCTTGTACTATACTGATCTCCAGTAATTATTAACTACAGTAATATACAATATACTATATTTTCAAGAACATATTGAAAAGATTTTAAACATTAAAAACATTTACCAATGAAACCAATCTACTGCTTTTAAATATCAGTATATTTGGCAAAAATATCCTAAACCTACATATCGATGGCTCCGCAGAAAACTGAACTATCTATAGTCTCCGCGCACCTCAAATTTGGAACATCTGCGCTCTCCGCCTCTCCCAAATTTGAAGCATCTCTTACCTGCGCTCCATTACAGATGCTTCAAATTTGGGAGAGGCGGAGAGCGCAGATGTTCCAAATTTGAGGCGCGCGGAGACTATAGATAGTTCAGTTTTCCGCGGAGCCATCGATATAATATTTCCTAATATCCTAAATTACTTATTACTGTATTATTATTATGTATGTACAGCTCTGGACAAATGTTCCCAAACAATTTGTAAAGGCAACCCGCAACCACACTTTGCTATCTTTATGAGAAAAATGCAGCAGCTGCCCATGCCCCATTCATGAACTTTTGTCCAGAGCTGTACAGTGAAGTATGCTACGGTATTCAATTAAAAACTCAATATGTTGATATTTTCTTTGAGTGTGTACTGTTTTTTTTTTTTTTTTTTTTTTTTTTTTTTTTAACTGTACTCCATAATGAATAGAGTTGTTATTGATGAAGATCAATATGCAGCAACTAAAACTGTTGAAGCATAAGACAATATCGGTAGTAAATATGGGAAGTATCAAACTACAAAACAATTCAGTTCCGCAGATGGAAGAGCAGACTTCTGTATCAACCTTCTTTATTAAAGCTTATTTTTTCTAATGTTCTAGATTTAAAATAAATCTAACTGCATAAGTCAATAGTCTGCTTTTGCATCTGACTCACAATTAAAGAAAAAGGAAGATTATCATTCAAAGTTACAAAATTAATAACTGAAATATATTTTATTTTATATATCATTTATACAGAGTATAGTAAACATATTCAGCACATAGGTTTCAGATAGTACAGTATTAACTGTAATTACAGTATCAAAATGTGATATAATTTTTATCACTGGAACTAAAAATGCCTGTTTTTCCTAAAATGATAATGAAACCTGTGAAACTTAAGATCTATGCATTGTAATAACTGTTACATCAAAGCAATATTTGCACTGCTTGTAATAAATTTTATTACTGTACATGTCAATTAAACAGGATTTAATTGTGATAGTATGCAGTCAATTATTGCACATTAAAATTACATACATTGATGTTGTAGCAAACAATATGTGTATCTCATTTTTTGTTGCTGTAAGCAATATGTGTAAATCGAGCGTCATCTACAATACGTCCGGAAACAACTTACACGTTTTGCTTCCACGGACAAAAAAAAACAAGATACGCATTTTGCTTACCAAGAAAAAAAAATGAGATACACATATTGTTTGCTATGCTATGTGTGAACAGGGCTTTAAATTATGTATTAACATAACAAGCATTATCAATTTATTAGAAAAGGTAAAAAACAAAAAAATGTCTTGCGTAAAAATTTCAAAGATTATAATATAAGTTTGTGTGATACAATCCCACTACTTACAATATAGTTTTATAAAATCATAGTAACATTTTCCAGAGCATGATAGTTATTTATATATAACTTGGAATTCCACAAATTTGCTATATAATATGTTGGTTTCATTTAAGAAAGCTAATTAAGAAATTCTCTAATTTTAGCTATTAGCTATATTTTACAATAATTGTAATTTATAAATTTAAGTATTTGATTTTCTTGTGTCTTAACAGTATGGAAGGAAAGCAAAAAAGCTCTATTTTCTTTTCAATTTATGAAAATATCTAGATAATCACTTTTTATCATTAGAAATTTATAATAGAATCACTTATGTATTAAATTAGTTAAGAGTGAAAACAAAATTAATATCATAAACATATTAGTATCTACAAATTAATTAAATATAAAAATTAAAAGTTAAGGAAAATAAGCCAAGGTATGATAAATTTGAAAGAAATGATAAGAGAAACCAGCAAGAGCCTTACCATTGTTTAGACTAGTCCCATACTATGGTACACTTCACTGTGGTAATAACTATGATTTCTCCTATTGTTTTCTTTCAAATTTATCTTAAAAATAAACTGTGCACATAAAAGATGAAGAGTAAATTATTTATGATACATACAGTTACATTTGAAAATCTATACTGGAAACTCGCGATTTTATGAAATTCTGTTTTGAGAAATGCTGCTTCAGGTCCTCAGTAGCCATAATAGACTTTTTGATCTCTTTCTAGATCTTGTGAAATTTAATTTTGTAAAGCGGCCATCATTGGGTTTCTTTGTTATTTCACAATATTGCAAGTTTATTGTTTTAATTTGTTTATTTTTGTGCAAAATTTGTTAAAATAATGAGCATTTATTAAACATTTATATTTTTAATAATAAAATTGAAACAAACTTAAAGTTAATAGAATGAAGTCAAGACATTAGGTATCTGGGTATAAATCAAAATGGGTTGAATGTCACTGTTCTGTGCTGAAGTAAGAGTTTTGCATGAGGTATAACTTATCAATAGGGTTGACAGGACCAAAACCCACAAGGGGATGAGGTTCAAGGTTTGGAGGAGGGGGAACAGGATCTAGGTTTTGCAAAGATAAACTGTCCGAGGCAGATTCATCCATGGGTTCAAAGTTAGTGCTGTCATCAAGAGAGATCTCGGAACTGCAGAAACTTTCCCCTGAGTGCGTTGGGTAGTTATCTATAAAACAGACATATCACTAAGTTAATCACCTAGTTTTATACTTTCTATCTTACTCTCATTTTTATTAAATTGTCAAGTATATTTATATTTCATTGTTTAAACATTTTAATCCAAAATCGTGGAAATAGTCTTGGTGTATTTTATTTTCTAGTATTTAAAATTATGTAAAAAAAAAAAATAATAAGAAAAAAACTTCAAAGAGATTGTGAACAACTTTTTTTTTATAATTTTTTCTTTTTTTAATTACGTACAATTATATATATTTTTTTTTAAACTACAATATATATATATATATATATATATATATATATATATATATATATATATATATATATATATATATATATATATTTGCGTTATTTTAATAAAACGTATTTTATCTTATTATTTAAACTTACCATCTGGTGAGTAAGGAATGTTTGGGTTTAGAGGCTGGCTGCTTGAGTGTGGGTAAGAGTCGCCGTGATCTCTCATACTCAGGGAGCCCAGACCAAGATAATGATCTGAAAAAAAATAAAATATTAATTAATACATTGCAAATCTCGGCTTGATTGTCAGTTTGATTCTGACCACACTCACCTGAATCCGAGGGTGATCCTTCTTGTTTAATCAGGCGATCCTCTTTCCCACTATCTTTGCCATCTTTGTCCGAGTTTTTATCTGCTTCTTGCTTTGCCTTTCGCTGAATTTTCTTCATTTTTGCGCGCTGATTTTGGAACCAAACTTGAACAACGCGAACGCTAAGTCCTGTTTCTTTTGCTAACGCCTCACGAACCTATGCACATAAAAAAAAGTTATAAATATATCTTCAAAAAATAAAATTACAAGCTTATTGTTACCTTTCTGCATGGTTTTGGACTGACTTCAAATGATGCCTTGAACTGTCGTCTTTGGGCTGATGTGAGGATTGTTCTTGGGCGTTTGGGTCCACGTCTTCCGTCACGTGGGCGACTGTTCTCATCCGACATTGCGTCATCGCCTGGAAAATCAATCAAATTTAGATTCAATGGTCAAATACAACAATATAAGGTTTCTTATACTGTATGAAGTTTTGGAAATTAATGAATTTAATGCCACGAATCTTCATTAAAAATAATTATAATTTAAAAAGTAATTGTCACATTATATTCAAATACGTTGTAAAAAAAAAAAAAAAAAAAAAAGTGCAAAATAATGATTCTATTAAAAAAGTGCTTTAATGTTGAATATTCAACGTAGTATATTTATGTAAAATAAATTATTAATTTTAATATAAACAAAAACTAAGGGTTAATGAAGCAATAATTATGCGAGTATTCCGACAGTTCAATCTTACCTCTTGGGCTAGCTTGCTGCAATAAGAACATTTCTTTTTCAAAGTCCGCTCTGCAAAAGAGTTGTCCCGTCCTCAGAACAAACTGGTCACCTTTCTGCAGCTGCTGACAGCACACGGTGCATGCGAAGCATCGCAGGTGGAACACGTGAGACTGAGCGCGCATCACCAGCTCGTGCGGCAGAATACGCTCGCCACATCTCGAACATTTTACACCAAATATCCTGCACACAAAAATCATAATATTTATTAATTTATAATAAATTTAAATAAAATGTTTTCATATTTGAGAGAACGCGTGTATGGTCGTTCTACAGTATAATATCCATACTACAGGGGGGGGGGGGGGGGGGGGGTCACAAAATGCAGGTCTCTGATATAGGCTGCTCAATTTACTGCTAATTCAATTAATGGAGCTTAAATCAGTAAAGCGCGCGGAAAAAGCTAAGGGTCCCCTAATTTAACATTCCGTTTTGGAGAGTAACACGTTTTTTTTTTTTTTTTTTTTTTTTTGTGACTTTTGAGAAAACTACTGCGCACTGATTCCGGAGATATTTAAATGAGGAATAAAATAATAGACATGTTTTAAGCTATAGAAAATTTTTAAGAATTTTTAATTACCGATAACCTCCATTGAAATAGAATTTACTTATCGGGGGATTAGGTGTAAGATGAGTGGGCAGTGGGCCATAGACATGTTCCTAAACCTCGCCCTTTCAAAAATGTATTTTTTTCTATGCTTTTTTGAACAAAGATGCTTATTTAAATTTATTTATACGCTAAAAATATATGTAGTATATATAACGTGCCTCTAAAAAACGTATAGTAGCGTATAGCTATTATTTGCATAATATTTTTGCAATTTACATTATAGGTCTTACCGTGATTTTACCATTTTTGAATGTTAGAGAAATCTATACTGGGTATATTTTTTTATTTTAGCACATGCAATTAACATCAGCACAGCATCTACAAAACAAAAGAAAAGCACAATTTTATGCAAGCAATATGAACACAAGCAAAACAAACAACAACTAGTCAATATGAGAAATTATATTCTACAGATTCAAGGGAAAGAAATATTGAGTTGAGATTCAAATAAAAATAAATTTATACCAAAAAAAAAAAAAAAAAATTGTACTTAAATTATGCATATAACTGTAATTATTTGAAACTATAAAAATCCTTTTACATTAATTATCTATATACGACGTGCATACATATCTATACATTTAGAAGCGATTCACTTTACTACGCACACTCACTTAATTAAAAATATAACAATACAATATAAATTAATTAAAATTTTAAATATGTGCATTCTTTCAACCGTCAAAATGTAAACCAAATTCAAAACTTGATCTGATGAACGGTTAAATCTAATTATTTTCAATATTAAAAAATTGTTTCTTCAATGTTGCATAAAAATAAAAGGCTTTTAATTAATTATTAATTATATAATATTATCAATATTTTTATTATTATTGCGCTGCAATTGTCAGTTAAATAATTAAGAAGATTCATATAAAAATGACTGCATGATAGTCCTTTTTTGATAGTTATTTAAATAACATACACAAATTTAAATACACAAATATATACATATCTTAAATTTAATTTAACAACAAAGAAAGTGCATTTTTTAGTTTTTATAATAATATAAAAATACATTCCTTGATAAATTGCATTTGTTGATTAGAGAGGCAATTAATTTTGTAAGTTATTTGACGCTGTTAAATTGCTTTAAATTTCAGATCCTTATTATATTATTTTCCTCATGATTAAAGGTATCCCGTATTTCACTTGAGGGGGGGGGGGGCAAGGTGCAGGGGGTCTTACCGGCGTAACACGCTAAATAGTTAATAATCTTAGGCAGCGAGGAAAAAGGTGCGCTTCCACTTATTTCCTATCCTTTCGAAACCTTCCATATTTTATTAATACTCTTTTTGGGAATACTGCCACCGATGCTTGAAATTTTTTATTAAGTGATACAAACACACATATACGCGCTTTAACCAGCAGAAGCAATAATTTTTTTTCTTTTTTTTTTAACACCCCATGCATCATATAACATAATATGCATATTATATATATGCACAAAACAGTAGAGAAAAACAAACAAACATGCATTTGCAAATAAAACTCTTCACGTCCCCGTGAGAGTTAAATATCACACGCGTTTATCACTTACCTATCATAATCTCCTTTACAATACAGTTTGCTGTTGCGATGATAACACGAGGTGGTCAAAAGAACACCGCACGCCGCGCAGGCCAGACAGTGTTCATGCCAAAATGAGTCGGCAACGCGCATGAGAAAGCGGTCCTGAATTCTGCGACCACAACCCTCACACAACTCTGCTCCGACGCTTGATTCCTCGTGTTCCAATACGCCGCTATGTTCACTGCTGCCGTTGTGCCGTGTTGCGGCTTTCAGATTGAGAGCGGTGCTCGCTGCAGATCCAAGAACGTCTGCAAAAAAAAAAAAAAAATAAAATAAAATAAAATAAAAAGTTTTAAAATAAATAAATGAAAATTGTTATAATTGTTCATACCGGCTTCGATTGAACTCTTTAATTACAGATAATAGGAATACACATGAATACCACGAAAGCATTTTATATTTTTTTAGGGACAGGAAAAGAAAAACTATTAATATGTTTATGAGGGAAAAAATATGAAAGAAATATAATAGTAAAAAAATTATGAAACCAATAAAACACAGTTTCTCGTTAAAATGATGATAAAAAATAAATAAAAATATGTGAAGATGACGTCATTTTGAATAACATGAATTTCAATGTTAAAAATAATAATGATGTTAAACAGAATTACATGTATTTATATAATAATTAAAAAAAAAAAAGTAAATTGGACTTTAGCTTTTCTTTCAAATATGTTCTTGTTATTTTCATACATGTTAGTATAGTTGGAGAGAGAGAAGAGAGAGAGAGAGAGAGAGAGAGAGAGAGAGAGAGAGAGAGAGAGAGAGAAAACGGAGATAACCTAACTTTTGAGTCACTAGAGTATTGCTGTATTTTATGACTTTTTTATTTGTTTGACCTTTTCCATTACACACATCGCCAATAAACTGTGGAGATATAACTTTAAAATGTATTAATTTAATATAGTTTCGATATATTATATTAATAATTAAACATTAATAATCAAAAATTAAAAGTAACCAATTTATGATTTAATTGCTATATAGCAATTGTCTCTTATTATCTTATCGTCTCTCTCTCTCTCTCTCTCTCTTCATATAATACGTATCATCATACAATATTTTTAAATGTGTTTTATTTTTGAATTTATTGTTTTTCATTGTCACATCACATATCAACACAAAAACTGCAAAAAATTTATTTAATTTTTAACCTCAGTTTTTTTTTTTTTTTTTTTTTTTTTTTTTTTTACTTCATATCTTTTTAAAAAAATTAGCAAATAAGTTCATATTGCATTCAATAGCATGTCTATACTAAATGTCAAATCGATTTGTCCATCGGTTATGCGGGAAAAACTAACAAGGGAAACATAGGACGTCCTATATGCTTACCATGTTTTTTGTGTTTTTTTCCCCACATAACCGATGGACAAATTGATTTCAAAATTACTACACAATGCTAATGAAGGCAATTATACAAACTATAGGGTTATTTCGTTCATGTTAAAGTCGACGCCATAAGTGAGCACTAAATAACATGGGCCATCAGTATAGGAAAATGACTCATTTTACCAGTTTAAATACTTCGTAATATTTTTGAGAGCATTGATGCTGTTAACAAATTGAATTAGTTTTTCAAGTATGCAATAAAAATAGCATTAACGAACAAATAGCTTATTTTTCATAGAAAATAGCCAAAAGCTACGTTTGATCTATGCTAAACAATGTTATTCATTGCTCAAGAAGAGCATTGAAAAGCATTCAAAATGATATCATGCGCACACACCTTATATGCTGAAATTTTTAAAAACAAAAGTTATCGAGTGAAAAAAACAAATTTCCGCTACGTCTGAGGTTAATCCTTAAAGATGGTATTTTACAACAGAAATAACGTAATTGCTGTGTTGCTGCGTGTATATAGTATTAAATATTTTTATTATTATAAATAATTTAATAAAAATTTGTTTCTTATTGTTTGCAAAAAGATAACATAATTGCCTTTTTTAACATAAATAACACATTTTATTGATCCATAAGAATAAGTAAAAAACAAAACAAAAAAGTCAATGACCGTGACATTGTTACGACAGAGAATTAGTGACACATGAATCAGTGACAATTATTTCACGATGGTAATGATGTAACATGAGTCTCCCTCTCTCACAGTCAGTCACTCACGCGGCGGCGTGATTCACCCAACTGTTGCTCGCAAATCCACATACACTACACCGAGAGTTTAACTTTTTGTTTATTTCCCACCCTATCGTGTGTGTGAAACTTTCATACCACAACAAACTTTGCATAACATGTGTTTATCATTTTAAAATATTTTATATAAAATTTTAATGTTTATTCAACGTTGGGTGGTCTTTTTATTATTAAAAGTAAATGATTATTAATTATTAACAATTTTACTACTTTTTTTATTCTATACAAAACAAATTATTATTATATAAAAAAGATATAAAATTATAGACAAAATATAAATATAACGTAGTAGTATTGTGAGAATGACATTTAAATCGTAAATAATATTATTATGTGACTGTAATATGTTGGGATTGATGTCTGCCAAACTTTCACACGTTTTCACGTCTACGATGAATCACCACGTGTAGTAGTAAAAGGAAAGTAATTATTCATTTAGTTATTAGTTAATTATTATTCTTTGCATTTTTATGACGCTTCGGAAGAAAATATTTTAAAAGTTAATTTTTCTTTTTATAGTTTGCATTTTTTTTCTTGCTTGCAAATACAAAGTAATAATTAAATGTATTTTAATAGACTATTCCATCAAAGATAAAAAAGTAATAAAAAAAACTTTTTCATTAAGGCATTCTATTTATCAGTTATAGTATTAGTGCATAATGGTATATCTGTGTATAGCTTTGTATTAATTGTTAATTACAAGTGTTTTAGTATTTGTTGATTTCAAATTAAAAGTTTAATTATTGCGTCGTTGTTGTTTTATATTAAAAATGTAATGTTAATTTTTAAGCATGCATTAAAACAAAGGAATTGTTGGGAGAGCGAGAGAGATAAAGCAGACTTGTCAAAGACACACATCTCAATGTGTTAATGATTTCTACGTTGAGGTACTTTTTTTTTTTTTTTTTTTTTTTTTTTTTATTATTTCAAACACACAAATATACAAAGTCCAACCAAGGCATAGCCTTATCGGTTGGTTCATTTATTGTTACACAAATCATGTCTTATTATATTATATTACTACATATACATATTTTTTATTATATATATTTCAAAAGCAAATAAAGTACGTATTTACACAAAAACATTTTTTTTTTTTTTTTTTTTTTTTTTTTTTTTTTTTTCATTTAAGAGAAGTATTTTTATAATACAAGAAGCAAAAATTAATCATCATTAATCAATACAAACAGCAAAAAATTGTTCAACATTTTATAAATTATCAAGAAAGAATTTTTTCATATTAAATTTCGTTTCATTTTTATTTGCAAAACTTTTTAATTCTGATGGAATTTGATTCCATAATTTAGGAAGTAAAAATTTTTTTGTCCTTTCAGTGAATCTATTTACAATTTTTGGTACAAATAAAGGATTGGTCACTGCTGTTCTGGTACTATAAATATGAGTTCTCGGTATACCATGAGAATTTTCAAAATAATTTTCACAAATAAAAGAACATTTAAACATTTCTTCTATTGGCAATATCTTAAAGTACTTAAAATATTCAAGATCACTTTTTAGCTTATTTCCTTTTTTTAAAATTTTTAATATTCTTATTTGCATTTTTTTCAATTCCCATAATTTACCTGATTTAGTACAACCATAAGATAATAAACCGTATAATATATGTGGATGTACAAAAGAAAAATATAATTGTCTCATCGTCTGTTCATTCACATATGATCTTACTGTTTTTAATTTAAAAATTGCAGATCTCAATTTATTTAACAGTTGCATAATATGCAAATCCCAATCAAATGTTTGATCAATAATAGCTCCTAAGTAATTATAATTATTTACTTGTTCTACAAACTCACAATTACAATTTAAAGTAAAATTATGTAAACACTTATTAGTATGAGCTCTTAATTGAATATTTTGCATAGTATATTTATACTTATTAAAAATGTGCATAACTTTTGTTTTTTTCCTATTAATTAATATTTTCCTATCATGCGACCATTCCAAAACTGAATCAAAATCATTTTGTAACATTTTATTTGCAACTTCAAAGTTACTATGAGCCGCTATCATAAGTAAATCATCGGCAAACATTTTTGCTTTACAATATTTTAGTAAATTAAAAATTTTGTTAACATAAATTATAAAGAATTTAGCACTTAAGACCCCTCCTTGTATTATACCGCATTTTATTATTTTAATTTCACTTACAATATTTTTAATTTTGACAGCAACTTGTCTATTTTTTATAATATTCGCAATTAACATTAATGTTGGTCCTCGTATTCCAATTTCTTCTAAATCTTTTAACAATAAGTCATGGTCTATAGTGTCAAATGCTTTGGAATAATCAACAAATAAACAAAGAACATGATGCCCTTTTTCTAATTCTTCATTTATAAAATTGGAAACATCATATAGACATTTTGCTGTACCCTTTTTTTTTTGATAGGCATATTGATTTTTATTTATAATATTGAATTCTTCTAAATAATCAGACAATAATAATTCAATATGTTTTTGTATAAATTTATCAACAAAAGCAGATACAGCAACTGGTCTAAAATTATTATATAGTTTATGATCCCCACCTTTATAAATTGGCCTTATCAATGATAATTTTAGATTATCAGGATATACTGAGCTTTCAATACACATATTTGTTAATCTTATTAAATATTGAATTAATGATTCGCCACCAAATAAAATATCCTGAACACCTATATTATCATGACCTGGTCCTTTTTTCTTACTTAATAAATTAATAATATAAACTGCTCGTTTCTCATTTAATTTTGGTAGATACATTGATTGTAAATTACTATTAAATTTAAGCGAATTTTCACTTAATATTAAATTACAATTAATCTTTACATCTTCAATTGAATTTACAAAATGATTTACAAAATTATTAGCAATATCTTTGATAGAACTTACATCAGACATATATTTAATAATAATATTATCAATATTAAGATTTTCTTTCCCTAATATTTGATTAATAAAACACCAAGATTTTCTTATATCACCAGCAATTTCAACAAATTTAGAATGATAATAATTATTTTTTTCTTTATTTATTAAAAAATTTATTTTGTTTCTTAATTTGTTATATCTAATTCTATATTCAGGCATATGTAATGAGTTTTTAAATTTTTGAAAATATTTGTCTCTATCTTTCATAAGAAATTTTATTTCATCAGTACACCACACATTATTTAATCTTCTATTCTTGCTATTTAATAATTTTTCACTTTCACATTTATCACTTATATTTCGAAAAACTGTTACAATATGATTATATAATTCATTTGGACAATTAATATTATTACATATACTCCAATCATAATTACAAATCATATTTCTGAATTTTTTTAAATTTTTAATTTTTACTTTTTCATTACAATTATTATTAATTAAATTAGTACTCAATATACAACCAGTCATATAATGATCGGTGATTTTACTTTTAATTATAAAACTATTATCAATTTCAAACAAATTATTTAATTTAACAAAAATATGATCAATACAAGTAGCTGAATAATTTCCTAGTATTGTACATTCCTCCCTTGTAACATCATTAACAATTTTTAGATAACCATATTTTGCCATTTTATTTTCATATTTTTGTACAATATTATCATTTTGATCTAACAAATTTAAATTTATATCACCTAAAATCACACAATTACTTTCATTATTTTTTAAAATACAATCTTTTAATTCTTTTATGAATAAAAGTTTGTTAGAACCTGGAGGTCTATAAATATTATACAGCATTAAATTATTATTCAACTTTAGACTTAAAACCTCCGCATTAATAAATTTTATATCAATAATTTTAGCATCAAATTTCTTATTAACAAACACTAAAACACCACCACCTTTATTTTCTTCTCTACTTTTTACAAATTTATCAAAATTAATTAAATTATAAACCTTTATTTCATGATCAAAAATATAAATTTCAGTCAACACAATAATATCAATATTCTCAACATTTTTATTAACATAAGCTAAAAAATTATTAAAATTTTTTCTTATAGAACGTATGTTTTGATGAACAATAATAACATTATTATTTTTCTTTTTCTTATCAATAAAAATATCATTTAAATCATTTTTTACTTCACAATTTACATAATCAAAATTAAAATTTAGGGACTCTTCCATATAAAAAAACAAAATTAAACTAACATTTCAATTCACATTAGAATGGAACTCCTGGCATACGTCGATCAAAATCATCATCACATTTTATTCTTATAGTACCTGTATCTTCAGTTTTCTTTGCCAATATTTTTCCATCCTTGACCCACACAAACTTCCACCCTCTCACTTTAGCAGCTGTGCGAGTTTTGTAGAATAATCTTTTCAATTCTGGAGTCAGATGTTCACAAACAAATAACTTGTCTTCCTTTGCATTACCTTGAACTTTGCCTATTGTAAGATTACGTGTTTTACTTCTGTCAAGCCACACTCTCCTCGCCTCAGTTGATTTGAACTTGACCACAACAATAGGTGGTATGCCTTGTTTACGTACATTCTTTGGGTTAGCATACACGCGATAACAGTCTTCAACTGATTGTGTTAAAATGTAAAGTACTGACGTATGTTCAAAGTTCACATTGTTTTAGCACCACCGCCTTCACCCCTAAGCGTCCCCAGGGCACACTTAACTTCAAACCTCTCATATAGCTATAGAGAGCAAGCGAAGTGCGAGTATGAGGTCGAGGAAGAGAGAGAGAGGGTAATGTATCTCTCACACCAAACTTTATTAGATAGCTTTGAAAGTAGTGATGATAACTTAATATTATGTTCTTTACATCCATTTAAGTAAAATATGAGCTTCAGAATGATTTAATTGCATTTGAAAACATAAAATAAAAATCTATAATATCGTTGAATGTTTCTCTCTCTCTGTCAAAAAATAGAAACATAATATAATTTTTCATGACATAATAATTGTGAAAATAAGTCATTTTATTGACCTAAGCAGTTAATAAAGTATAGTACATTGGTTACTAAATAATAAGCATTTTAAATTACGTTTAAGGCTACTCTACAACCTACAATTATTTTTTTAGTAAATTAAGTTATTTACAAACGGTTTACTACTCGCGCACGTAATTTAATAATATTTAAAATAAAAATAATACCAATGAAATAATATTATGCTGATACGGTCGCACATATTTCGGGTGAAAATTTCTGTTAAAATTTTTATCTTTCATCACTCAATTTTGCCACAAATCCTAAAATTGTGATTTAACATTAAAGGAATAAACCAGAGAAAATCATAAGCATTTATATCACAAAACACTTGATGGGACTTACATAAATAACATTAATTTGTCTCAAAAACCACCAGTAGCCCAGTAGCAGTGATCAGAAAATTCGATTTATGCAACCCGCACAACATTTTCATACTAATTTTTGCATGTTTCTGACGTCATAAACATAAATTTTCACGCAAATTGCATACTTTACAGTTTTTTCACGCTCTCTCTTGGGGCTACATTACTATTCTATGGTAAAAATGGTCATCAGTTTTGAAGATCCCATTTCGTGTTTATTCATTAAAAAGCATGTTTTTTTATGTGGTCTATGGCTTTAAATAATTATATGAATTGAATTATACTTTATCTAAATGTATCAATTTCATAACTTTTGCATAAAAAATAGCAGCAATTTCTCTCATCACTATTATAGCAGAACTTACATGTATTTGTGCTATAAGTAAATGGACTGTAATAGCTATACTTAACACTCTTGAAATCTCTTATGTGTGTCGAAGTATAAGCGTTAGCTCGTAAAATGACAACGAAAACGTTTTGGGGGGGTTGGTTTACTTGGAAGTATATATAGAGTGATTAGCAAAGAACGAACTGACAATGGAAGCATCGAGCCATGTAATAGTCATTCATATCCATGGAAACTCCATTAGTAATGTCAATATCAGTTAAAGCAACGCAAAATGCTGCTGACTATAAAATACTTTTATTTTATTTTTTATAAATGTTGAAAAAAAAAATATGCAAAAGGTCGCTGAGAAAATCGAAGAAATTCTTTTCGCTCGTTGTCTCTGATTTCCCTACCTACTCTCTATTATTATTATTATAATTTATTATTGTTTTCCAGCATAAAAGAATTCAAGTTTGTTTTTGTTTTAGAAATCTTCTCTAAAACAGTTATTATTATTTTTAAAAAGAACAAAATATAAACACTTATAATAAACAGGTTACTAATAAAAATTCAATATTTAAATAATATAAAAAGAAATCTTCATTCCATCTCAGTTATTTTATTCGCTATTAAAAAAATTTATGCAGAGATAATTTAAAAGGAGGGGAAATTTTTTTTTATACAAAACGTTAATAGAAAAGAGGAAAAAAAAAAAGAGATGGGTTTTAAAAAAGATACTTCAATATTCTTCTCTCGATTTTTTTTAACGTCGTAAGCCTGGTTATATAGCACGCGCGAGTGCACCCTTTCTACCACCCCCACCCACCACCTCCCAACTCCAAGGCATATTAAACGCATCCAAGCAGCAGCCGGCGTTTGTAGAGAAGTGCGAAAATCGCGAGACAAATTGAATAGTGTATTTTTATATGAGAAATATGGAGAGGGGATATATAAAAAGAAGAAGAAATAAAAATGAATTTTAAATTTTGTAAGAAAATATAAAAATTGAGATATAAAATATAATAACTTGATTAAAAATGTGTTATTCGAGGGATGAAAAAAGAAATACTTTTTTATATATTTTTTAAACTTACATAGAAGAGAATATTTGATATTTCTATAAAAATAATAATGATAATTTGGTGCTATATAGTGGTAACTTTTATATTTATATTATATATTCGACTTGATGTTTTATAAAATATAGAAACTAAGTTGCTTTAATGCATCATTAAAAATTCAGTTTTGTCAAGTCTTTCTTTCTTTCTTTTTTCTTTTTTTTTCTGCAAAGAGTTCAATGTTTAATGTTTTTTATTATTGTTCCGTTTTTTTTTTTTTTTTTTTTTTTTTTTTTTTTTTTTTTTTTTTAATTTTATTATAGAAGCATTAAGCATTAGACATTTCATTGATAAATTAATATAAGAAACACAGATAAGTTGTTGATATGTGGAAAAAAATGTTTAACCTTATTGAAAAGTAACCAAAATTTTATTGAACATTGATAATTTTGGAAACAGAATGATACTCGATGTTCAATTGAAACTTCAATTCAGGTTATACAATTATTTATTTATGAAATTGTACAATTATAAAGGTATATTTTACACCACCAAATTAACAAATTTGACATGTTCTTCTTCTTCTTCTTCTTTTTTTTTTTTTTTTTTTTTTTACCTTCCTTCCTATTCTTATATTTCATATTATTTAAATCCAGTTCATTGAGTAATAATTTCATTATGCAAATAATTTGATATTAATCTCCAAAAATGTTGTGCAATCAAATTTATAATAAAATAATTGTTCCCATCATTTAAAACAATGGTACAGTATTGCAAATATTGCTCTATTCTTATATGCGTGAACAGGCAATTAATTGCATTTTTTTATATGTAAAAAAAAAATCTATAACTTTATTTTCACATAAAAATGCAAGTAATTGCCTGTTCACGCATAAGAATGGAGCAATATTTGCATTACGTATATTATAAATTTGATTACAATTAATTCTGTGTTGATATAAATATGACTTTTTTGTTGCAAGTATACAATGTTTTTTTTTTAAATACAATCTTAATTGTATTTTAATTTGTTTTATTCATTATTTCATTATAGTAAACGTTAGTAATTGTAAATAAACTACAATTATTTATATTTATGTTTCGTGTTTGTATATGTGTTAAAATCCAAGCTCAAATCATTAGGAAGTCCTCAAGGCGATGACTATAAAGTTAGATTAGAGAGATGACAGATATATTATACGACTGGTCAAGTGCATGTTGCTGACATACAGGTTGGATACTTAATGAC
Organism: Ecdyonurus torrentis; assembly: GCA_949318235.1. NCBI lineage: Eukaryota > Metazoa > Arthropoda > Insecta > Ephemeroptera > Heptageniidae > Ecdyonurus > Ecdyonurus torrentis. Next base: position 41,007,295 of record OX439132.1, on the reverse strand, counting down.
GTCATGCGCAAGATGTCGATACTTCAATCTCAAGTCCGTGAGAAAAGTCATACAAAACTTCTATACTTTTTATTTATCTATATTTTTTTTCACATACGCTATATGGAGCGTTAATGTTATTAACGCAATCTAACATAAATCTTATATATATATATATATATATATATATATATATATATATATATATATATATATATATATATATATATATATATATATATATATATAGATGCCTTAGTGTGTAGTGTTAATATACATATACTAATTTATTAAAATTTTAATTATACAAACAGATATATAAAGGAGAGTCTGGACGATTACCAATTGATCACATTTTTATTTTTATTATTATTATTATTATTGACAGTCTTATACTAATATACATATTATATACGCGTGTATGTGCATCATTATTGTTATTATATATTTATAACAAAAAGTAAAGCACAAATGAGGTATAGTATACACGCTTCATATTATTATTATTATTTTGTAATTTCTTTTAGTATAGCATGCGTTTTGAAACCAAAATATATTTTATTGAGGTCAAAAACAACAACAATATAGTGTACTGTATAGAGTCATAGAGTTATGCACAACTTACATTTATATATGCACGGTTCTCAGAATAAAAATTTAATACATAGAAATAATCACTTTCACAATATTATATGAAATTATTGACAATGTGTTTGTGAATAAAATACAAAAATTACTATTGTCTTACGATAAATATAATTTATTTATTTTGCGGTTCTACTATGTACATATATAGTAAAAATTATGAAATTTTATTAATGAATTTAAAAAAAAAAATAAAGACTCTAAACTTGAAACAACTTTGCGCCTGTAAAAAAAAAAAAAAAAAAAAAAAAAAAAAAAAAAAAAAAAAAAAGATGAAAATATATGTGAATAACAGCATTGTCTCCATAAAAGAACAATTATAAATTGATAAACTTGCATAATTAAAATTGACTTTAATATAATCTTAGATGCGTACATTTATACCGTAGTGCGATATACGAAATATATGCATTTTTCATCCAAGCATAATCGGTATAGAGTATAGATTAGAACGCGCTCAAAAAAAGTTGAATAAAAAATTGTAAACAATAATAAAACTTCATAGGTTTGAAAATAATAATTATAATAATAAATTTAATTAACTTACCAGCTCCTCTAGGTGGTGTCGAATGTATACTATCTGAATCCTGTACCATGGTATGATGTAACTCTAACATTGATGTCAGTTAAAAAAAAAAAAAGTTGACGTTATTATGTCACTGTATTATTGTCCACGTGATTTTGCGACACGATGTTGACGTGACGTCTAGCCTAGCAGCAACTCGTGCACATTCCCCACACACGCACGTCACTGAATGATCACTACACATGTAAACCAGCGAGGCAAAGTGCTAGAGAAACAGCAGCATCTCCCACGCCTTCATCAGGAGCATAATCAACTAAAACCACGCCCTCTAACCCTTGTGCGCGCGCTCAAAACAACAAAATAGTCCTCAATATTCCCCTCCGTCATCTATTCTTTTATTGGTTATAATACAAAACCACGCCTTGAGATTTTAATTTTTTTTATATAGTACGTATATATTTATGATAAAAAATATTAATTTATTTATATGTTAAATATTAATATATTTATTAAAACATATTGAAATCTATATTATCAATATATTTTGTGATTTTTCGTTATACGCATATAGAAATAATGCAAATCTTAATTATAGTGCACTGATTCTTTATTATGTTGTACAGATTTGTTCAAGCTAGGCCATAAAAATATGCTGGAAATTGCATAAAAAATTATCATTACAAAAATATTTCATGAAATGGTTTTTATTGCAAAAATTGTATATCTTAATATTTTTATATGAACTAGGGTGAAATAGATTTAAATAGAGTACGATATAAATCTATAAGAATGTTAAATTAGATCCTAAATTTGCAACCTAAATGGGCAGAATAGAACTAAACAACAATTAGAGCAATATTATTGCTCCTGTAAAGTAGGCAAATTGTTAAGCACAAGCCTGAGATAACCAGAGATTTTCGTCGAAAGAGCTGACGTTAAACGCTAACTGCTATATTTCATAAATTGTATTTTTATGTTCCTTGAATCAAACTTTAACAATCGGCAATAAGCCCCTGTAAAGTAGGCATATTGTTAAGCACAAAGCTGAGATAACATAGAGAATTCATATTTAAAGAAGCTGAAGTTACGAAGAAATAAAGAAGAAGAAAATGCTATATAAACGTGTTGCATTCTTATTGAGTTGACCTTTAATAATTTTATTGTATTATACTTAAAAAAGAAAAATATCTCATCATTTATTTTTTTAATATTATAAAGTATAAGTATGTTTTCCAGAGACGTTAAGAATTTTTACGTTATTCACAACAATGGATACGAATAGCTATACAGTGGATTTAAATTAAAAGTTTTCTATACATTTTTTTATACCTTCAATGGAAATATATTTTTCTTTCTTTTATGCTATACATAACGATTTTTATCAAAGTATTATGTATAAAGAAATTTGATGAAAATCTTGATATTCAAAATCCATTTCTTTTTATATCATATAATGGAGATAATTGTTATATGTATAAAATAAAGTAACGTAAATTATATATATATATATATATATATATATATATGTGTGTGTGTGTGTGTGTGTGTGTGTGTGTGTGTGTGTGTGTGTGTGTGTGTGTGTGTGTGTGTGTGTGTGTGTGTGTGTGTGTGTGTGTGTGTGTGTGTGTTTATATATGTATGTGTGTATATATATATATATATATATATATATATATATATATATATATATATATATATATATATATATATATATATATATATATATATATATATATAAAAGTTAAACGTTCTTCATATGTTTTTTCATAAAGCATAAAAAATAAATCAGGGTTATACTTTTTTACGCATACATTAATATTTAACCTAGTATAGAGTACAGTACAGTTCAAAATGCGAGAGTATAATAAATATAGTCTAGAAATTACACTGCGTACATACATAGCATACAGTATGAAGAAAACCGCACGCTGATCGATGGCGCCTGACATGTGACTCGGCGCCACATCGGGGCGCCCCCTATTACATTAAATGTATATAGTACTGCTCAGTCATGGAGTCGATACCAAAATTTTCGATACCGATACGATACCGATATTTTTAAATTTTGCCGATACCGATACCGATACGATACTCGCAAAAAAAATTTGCTCCGATACGATACCGATACGATACCGATATTTTCCGATACTTTTTCGATATTTTTGCTATATCTCGTACATAAATATTACACCAAAAATTTCATCTTTTTTTTTCTCTCTCATCTTTGAGATATAAATTTATATAATAAAATCCATGCACATTTTTATCACATTTATTTATTATTTTATTTACCTATTAATATTCACTTATTTATTGATTTATTTATTTATTTTATTCTATTGTTCGTTTGTTAAACTAAAGTGACAAAAATAAATTATAGTAGATTTAAAAAAAAAAAAATAAAATTAAAAATTTAATTCGTTTAATGACATTGAATGATAGAATATCCTTTATTACTGTTTCCAGGCACTTTTGTTATATATTTATGAATTAGCAATTTCCTTATTTAGTATAGAATTAATTTTCAAATATTTAATAAATTTAATTTTTTTTCATGGTATTTTTTATTTGATAAAATAAAGTATCTTTAGCTTTCGTTTTTTTTTTATTGTACCAACACCGATTAAGCATATAAAATGAATAGAAAATTCAAAATTATAATATTCCTGTAATGGAACTTTTAATAATAATTTATCAATTGATCGTGCTTTAGTTTAGCATACATAATAATTAAAAATACAAGTTTTATAATTTTAAACTCTTTTTATCATTGATTTTTTTTTGTCTTATATAATCTTAAGTAAAGCTTACTTGTTATGTATAGTTAGCAAACATTTAGAAACATTTACCTTGAACTTACTTTATAATTATGTACAACAACTATCAACAAATTCAAAAGAAAAGGAAAAAGGCAAAATATATTTAATTATTGTCTAAGAAGGTTTCAATGATTATGGAGGTGGCTTGATTTTTTTTTTCATCATATATAATCTCTCTAATCTTAATTGTTTATTAAAGCAGTGCATGAAAATTATCATAAAGCATATTTATATTATATAAATTATGAATTAAAAACTAAAAAGAACTTGAAATTTTATTGTCATATATTGTAATGTGTATATTTTGTTTATTATTTAATCAAAAATTGTTTAGTAACAAATGCACTAGATTTAACCTTTAACCTTTAGAAAAATATCTAGTGCTTTTGGCATCACAATTAAAAAATGAATGAATAAATAAATAATGAAAAAAAATAAAATAAATAGATAATTTAATTACTATAGATCAGTAAAAGAATGAATCACACTCCTGTTTTTTTTTTTCTTTTTTTTCTTCGTCTTACTGTTAATATAATTTAAATATTTTAAACGTCTTACATAGTCATTTTTATGCGAATATAATTACAAAAAGCTGACGATTTTTAGTTTTTGAATGCGCATACAACAAAGTAAAATTCAAAATAATTATATATAATACTAAAAAAGTACTTACCTCTAGATGTTTTTAAAAAAGGTTATTATATAACAACGTGAGCTAAATTAATGTTAATCCTCTGAAAGTATCCACGAATCTGAGGAAAACCGCTGAGTTTCCTATGTCAACAGTTCGTGTCCCCATGGTGGGGCTCAAATCATCCCCGCTAAACCAAAGGGGTTAAAGTCCAAATTTCCCCTCTGGTCGCCAAAATCCTTTGATTTTGTAAGCCTTTTAAAATTTTTAACCTTGTAAAAATTTCGTAGAAAGATATTAATGGAAGTATGCTCCATCTTTTGTTATTTGTAATGCATTGAATTAATTTACAGTTCAAAGTTTTAAAATGTCAATCATTGGGTTATATTATTTTATTGTGCTTTCTACCGGCGCTTTAGTCATTAGGAGAGATCATAGATAGTGTACAAGCACACGACGGATTTCTCAGAAACTTGACGACAATCGCTCAGAAAAAAAATTTAACACCGTTGTTTTATTTTTATTGTATGTAAAAATACAACAGTTTTTAGCATTACCTGGTGGCTCCATGCTTTATTCTATTAATACTTATACTGAAAAGGTATAAAATAAAAATACTTTTTTTGCACGTCGCCCTGCCCTAGCTGTTGTTATAGCAAAATGAAAAATATAGGAGTGACTTTTATTGTCCAGATAATCACTACTTGTGGAATGTTCTCGTTGCTTCTAAATTCTAAAGTTTTTATTTTTATTATTTTTTTTTTGTATTTTTTTTTTTGTATTTTTTTTTTTTTTTTTTGTATTTTGACTTATTTTATGAGAGCGAGCAAAAGTCTCAAAGTATCGGAAAAAAGTATCGAAATTCGACGATATTTTGCTGATATCGGTGATCGATACCGATATTCGATACTAAGTTAAAAAAAGGCCCCGATACTATACCGATACGATAAAAGTATCGGTATAGTATCGGATATCGTATCGTAGTCGATACCGATACTCCATGACTGGTACTGCTATATAGTCGTGTCAATATTCGTCCAATCAAATTTGCCCCCCACAAAGTCAGTCTGTCAATGACTCAAGCTCAACAGGACATAACTGTATATACCTTTATATCTACGTATGCGCACGATATTGCTTTTCATTATATACAACAAGGATTTTAGTATACGTATACGTTTGGTGTATCGGTGGCATCAATTTTGTATACTTATTGAAGAATTCATCAGGCAATATCAAATCATTTTAAGCGTTCAATATTTTATAGTTGTTATATTATATTAAAGATATTAAATTTTAATATTCAATAAATAAACCACTTATTACAAGAGCTTCTATAGTTGAGTATAAAATAAAGTTATTTCCTTGACACTTATTGCTTTTTTTTTTTTTTTTTTATGAAATAGAGTAAAAAGCTGCAATATTACTCTAAAAAAGGGTGCAATACTTCAGTTACGAATCCTATAACTTAAATGAGATAAACACTTATGATGAGTTATTATTATAGAAAATAAAATAATGCATTTTAGCAAATTATTAACAATATAGCTATTATATAAATTGTTTTAAGTTATTTTAAGCTAATTTAAAAGTTAAAATAGCTATATTATTGATGATTTGATAAAATGCATTATTTTATCTAATCACCAAAAGTATTTATCTCAAATAAGTTAGGATTCGTACTAATTTAATACACCCTTTTTTAAATAATGAAAATTATTTAAATTTGATTAAATATACAATGAAACTATAAGTAACTGACTGCATACATTTTCTTCTGCTTGCAATAAGAAGTTCAATAAAATATCATTTTTATTTATTGTAGTCTTATTTCTTAAAAATTAAATTAAATCTAATTAGATTTGATTTGATATAAAAGACAATTAATGAAATTTTTATTGCATTTTATATTACATTGTTTTATATTTCTATAGTATTGAGTAATTTAATATACCTGTATATAATATAATATATATATTAATATAAATATATAACCATAGAATTTTATCCTTAATTAAGTTTTGCTTCAAGTTTCAAGTCAAATACAGTGTTCTGCGCTCTCTCATTCTCTTAATTATTTTAAAAAAATGCAAACTATACTGTAAGAATTAATTCAAATTAAGCGTATATAAGAATAAAGAAAATATCAAGATTATGATCTAAGTAATTAAATTTATTATATCAGATTCATAATATAAATAAGCTATAGTAAAATACTTAAGAATATAGGGAGAAAATTGTGTTTAAAAAAAATACGAACACAAAAGATATCATCTTAAAAAAATTTTATTAAGAAAATTCTTAAAGAATACCTTTAGTTAATTAAAAAAAATCTCTTTGTATTTATCATGTTTGATTATTAAATAAAGTACTTATCAAAATAGTTTTAAAAAGTCAAATGTGGGGATTAAAAATGTTATTTAATATTTTTCAATGTAAACATGATCTGTGTTTAAAATGCGACGTGCTCCTATAACACAGCTGCTAAAGAGCAAAGCGAGTAGGGGTTTTTATTATGTCGACTCTTTATTGTATATATAATCTTACGTCATAGACCAAGTAGGGAGGGAAAAGGGGGGTGTATTTAGCGCATCAAGGGGGCGTAAAATTGCTAGAGACCATTTATATAGTAAAGCATGCAACGTGCGTAGCGAATTGCCCATATACTATATGAAAGAATAAAGAAAAAAAAATATATAGGGATAGAAAATATGTTGGAACGGATTTTTCTATGATACGGCTATAAGATCAAATTACGTATCAAAACAAAACAAATGAAAGATTTTTTTTTTTTTTTTTTTGTATCGTGGTGATTTTTTTGATACGTGCAGGTGCAATATTTACCACGTGTGGCAGATATACCACACATACATATGACACGTGTGTTTCCCCTATATATATAATATTATAACTTTGTGACACCAGAACATATTGCACCAGCAGCAACTTGTTTTCAACACTCAATGTTTTTATTGTTTTACATCATTTACTTTATTGGCACATTTATTTTTTTGTTTCAAAAATTTGTCATTTTTACACTTGTCAAACATGTTTTTGTCAATGTTTTTCAGTATGAAGTCTATGAGCAACACTGCTGTGATGTATTGTGTTGTTTTCTTCATGCAAGTTGTAGATATCGTAATATTATTAGCAATATAAAAAAAAATGAACATGTAGGAAATTTTCAAATTTTCTAACTTATAAGTTCGTTCTATATAAACTACACACAACTCTTGAGCCAGCTCCGATATTTTTCCTTTGTTAAAAACATCTGATTATGACGTCATTACGTGTATGGTTGGTCATTGTTATTTCTTAGTTTACAACTTTAGAACTGATAAAAATGAACAAAACTTCAAAAAAAAAAAAAAAAAAAAAAAGTTTCATGCTCAACATGTGACTAACTTTTATCGGCTCAAAAAACAAGATCAAATAATGAATGTGTCTAATATTTGGGGCCAGCCAATCATTGTTAATGAGCCTCACTATACAGAACAAACAATAGTTATATTATGATGAAATATATATAAATAATATATTTAAGAGGCACTAAGTTTGATAGAATAATCAAATCTTATTTAATTTTGAAGATTTAATTCTCTTAAATCTAATTCGATCTTTAAAATTTAGTATAACAATATAAAATATATAATACTAAAAAATTCTTCAATTTGAAAGACTTTTATAAATTTAAAAATACTAAAATAAAGACGATATATAGAAATGATAAACATACTTTTCAATACATATTGATACCGGATGTTGAAGACCAACTAAGTATTCAAAATATGTAATTTTAAAAATTTCCTTTGTTTTTCAAGTGTCAAGTGCAGATTTACACACTCTTGCTTTGCATCTGTTTAGGTCATTTAACGAATCATATCAACCATATCCCCTTACTTTCTATAACTTAGGATATTATGATTCTCTCTCTCTCTCTCTCTCTCTCTCTCTCTCTCCTATTCAATAACTCTCATCTTTCAATAGATATCAATATATAATACGTGAAGAGGATTTCTTTTGTTATTATTATGAATGATTGACACAATAAGAGTCGAGGTAACAGCTGATTGTGACGTCATAATACACGTGTTACCATGGTTTTGTGCCTTTGCATGGTTTGGCTTATACACAGCCTGCTGCTGCTGTTATACTGCAAGGGGGAGCCGCATATTCCAATGTATATTTGCATCTCTTATTGGGGAAGTACCATTGAGTACACATATGTATCATACGAACATACTCTTACAGTGTGCACTCGTACTCTATATATAAGAGAGAGAGAGAGAGAGAGAGAGAGAGAGAGAGAGAGAGAGAGAGAGAGAGAGAGAGAGAGAGAGAGAGAGAGAGAGAGAGAGAGAGAGAGAGAGAGAGGAAATCTCAATAACTTCGTGAGGGATAAAAGTAGTAACATCTTGCTCTAGAATATAAAATTTATTTATTTTTTTGTCAAAAAAAAAAAATGCCACACATTAAAATATTATATCATTCTAAAATTGAATTATAAAATGTCAAAATTTAAATTTATGTTTTGAACATAAAAAATGTGGTGTAATTATACATCTCATGTTTTGTATTATTAATATTATATATACATAAATTAATTTTAATTTATTGAAAAGTAAATTTATACAACATTACGAGTTTTGAAGTAATTTATAGAAATAAGGGCATAACGCATATAGGATGTAGGATTTACTTACATCCATCTCATTGGGCGTAAAAAAATATAAGAAGTACGCAAAGAAAATATGTTCGTTGCTGCATGGTAATATGTGTGTGTGTGTTTCTGTAGTATAATTATCAATTTTATGGGTTAAAACAAGGCATCTTAAAGAAGATTTATATAGTTTATATAGGATAAAAGGTTTGCGGATTGGATAAAACTCAATTTGCGTTATATTTCTTGCAACTTTACGAAAAAATTACGAATAGTTGTAAGTTAAGTTATTTATATTATAAATATTTGCGAGTAATAAATCTTAAACAATCAAACCAAATTAATAACTTATTTAACAATTTAGATGCAAAACTACATACATTAGTTTTCGTCCAAACGTCTAAACTGAACAGAAAACTTTCAAATTTTTGTAGTTTAGATTCGAAATATACGTTTAAATACGTTATACGTAGACTTCATATGAACATTTTAATAAATTATACCATGTGGTGCATGATTTGAGACAAAAATAAAAGTTAAATTGAGTTCACAATTTTTAACCTCAAATGCAAGCATATAGAATCTTTTATTATGAAAAAAAAAAAGTTATCTTATACATTTTATCTCTAGAGTCTCTTTTTATTAAAATTTTATTGCTATATTTACATAAATTAAATTTTTAATAAAGTTGTGTAGTAGTTCTGTTCTGTAGAGCTCAGATTTTTTTTTTTTTTTTTTCAAAGTGCGAGAGAGAAAAAAGAAAAAAAAAGTATTTTGTCGTCTGTTTATACTGTACAAGCGCCATTTTGTACTTTTTTTTTTCCTTTGAAGATCCTCTTTTTTATTTTTGTCTTTGTGTTACTGAAAAAAAAAAGGCAAGTCACAATAGATGTTATGAGCTCGTATTATATATAGAATGTATCTCGCAGCAGCAGTACTATAAACAGCAATATACAAAAGCGAGTCGTAGCCTTTGCCCCTGCTGTTAGGCGTGTTTATGCAAACTGCTCGACAAGTAAGCACAAAAAGTTGCCTGCTTTACAGGCGCTTAAAAAAAATGTTTGGAAAAATATAAAACTATATACATAGGATTTTTTTTTATTATACTTTAGCATAAAATTTGCATTTTATATTCCGTGTGCATTCTATATTAAATTGAATAAGTTTTTAATCAAGGGCTTACTTGATATGGAGATATATATTTTTATTTTCAAAGGTGTGTTAATAAGAATCTGGTTTCAGCGTTACTTTTAGAAGAAAAGAAAGAAAGAAGAGAGAGAGAGAGAGAAATTATATTAAAGATAAATTAAAATATCCTCAATTTCTATTTACAAATTTACAAACCAATTCTATTTAATATGATTATTCACTTCCTATGGACAAAGAACGCAGACGCTATTAAGTTCTCTATATATATATATATATATATATATATATATATATATATATATATATATATATATATATATATATATATATATATATATATATATATATATATATATATATATGTATAAGTCTGTAAAAGAAATCATTATAGTATTTTTTAATGCATGTGCTTTTTGAATAAACTTTACGTTAACATTTAAGTTTTTTTTTTTTTAATTTAATGCATATGGAACTTAACTTCACATTTTCTATGTGTATAACAGGTGTTATATTAAAATCAATTATTTCAATATTTAAATGATATGCAAACTATATATTCTTATATATAATGTAAAAAAAGAAAATCCTGAATAAGAATGCAATGTCAGGAAGTCGTATCATATAAACTGGATTTTTTGCTATTTATTTTTAAAAGCTATATAGTGAATGAAGGGGGTGGATAGGAGGAAAAGAGAGATCTGTATCTGTATACTAATCCTCAGCATACGTTCAGAGTTGCTGTGACAATATTGTTTCGTCAGCTTTTAGCCATGCAAGGGGTTGACATCAACATGTGACCCCCCATTGAGCTGCGGAGTTATATGGAAAAAAGATATGAGGTGGGGTGTCATATCTCCCTCCATTTCTTTTATTCTCCCTCCCTCTCTCTGCAACTCCTTTCTCTCTTTTATAGTAACCACTAGAATAAGGGAGAGAATACCAATAATCACAACCTGTCTTTTATCATAGAGCTTATTTATTATTATATATATAAAATATTTTTAAGACATTATTTATATACAGATTAAATATACAATATATTTTTTGCATGCTTCACAATGAGTTCGAGTTAATATTTAATTATATAAGAATCAGTGGTTTCATAGTTCAGCTAATTTTACTTCTAATAAACAGAACAAACACTGACCTACATTATATAATATATATACATAATGTATCGGAAATATCAGCCTAATAATAATCTTGAAAATATCTTATAATAAAATAGCATATAAAAATCCAATTACGTTTTTTATGCTATTTCTAAGCTCTTTCCTTAAATTACTAAAAAAAAGGTAAAAAAAAAAAAAAAAAAAAAAAAAGTGATAATGACATTGATTATTTTAAGCATTTTAGTATTTAACCGATTGATGACACTAAAAAATGGTTATTTCTATGTGAGAATTACTTTGAAAATAGTCATGGTGAAGCAAGAGTGAATATGTATAATACCAGAGTTGCTAAAACTAATCCTATGTTTGTACCTAAAATTTTAAACAGATTCACAGAACTAAACAAGAAAAAAATTATATATTTGACTAGTTTATGGAATCAAATTCCCTCAAATTTAAAAACTTTGCATTCTAAAACACAGGTTAAAAAAAAAACTAAAAATGTTTATGATAACTAATTTATGATCATTTATTTGATTTTAAAATAACATATGTACTATAAAATATAATATTGTTATTATTAAAAAAAAAAAAAAAATTCAATTACTTTAATACTTATTGTTTTTGTCCTTTTTTTATTTAATGTATAATTTATTATATAATGAATTATTTGAAATCAATTGAACCGACCGATAAGACTATGCCTTGGTTGAAGTATGTACCTTGTGGAAATTAATAAAAAAAATAATAATAAAGCAATGTTAAAATTAAATTAATGTTATTTACTTTTATGCTTGCTATGGTAATATGATGTATTTAAATTGTGTAATTATTTTTTCTTTGTCATTATGTATACCATGTTTATGCGATGGGGTTTAGAAATAGTATGCTAAAAAAATATTTTCATATATAGAACAAATTCAAGTGGAATTTCTTCATTTTTCAAATGGAAAACAATCAAATGTAGCATAATACAATTAATTTAGTTATATTTGGTGATGTCAATTTAATAAATAATTACAAATAAAAACATGATAAAAGACAATATTTAGTGGAAAATCAGGATAGACATTATATGGTACATCATAACATTTTTACTATATTTAAACAGTCTTATCTTCAACGTAATAGAAGTAATTTAATAATAGAAAGTAACATTATAGTCTCCTTGTATAGTTTGATAAAATTAACTTCTTTTATGTAAAATGTTAATTTTTTTAGTATTATATTATTCAAAACTTTGATACAAGACTAAACTATAGTAATAGTACAACAATAGAAACTAACTGTATTGTATAATATTAATGATAAAAAATTCATGTTTGCCTTACCTTCTATAATACACTGGGCTTTCACGTGCTGCTTGATTTGACGATAAAATAAAACACAATCGACCAATTGTCACTAATATATAGGGTGTTTTCATTCATGTTAAATTCGACATCATAAGTGAGTACTAAATAACATTTGCTGGTATAGGAAAATGGCACATTTTGCCACTTTAAAAATACTTCGCAATTTTTTTAAGAACATTGATGCTGTTAACAGGTTGAATTAGTACCTCAAGTATGCAAGAAAAATATTAATGACCAAATAATAGCTAATTTACCAAAGAAAATAGCCAAAAACTACGTTTGTTCTATGCTGAGCAATGTTATTCGTTGCTCAAGAAGAGCATCGAAAAGCACTCAGAATGACGTCATGCGTACACACCCTATAAGTTAATAAAAAGTACACAATTTACAGTTTAAAAAAAAGCTATATACATATAGCTATGTTATTTAAACAAATTATAACGTTTTCGAAGGCGTATGTAAAAATATATACGCCTTCGAAAACGTTACAATTTGTGTATAAATAACATAGATAATATATGTTTAATTTTCTAAAAAACTGTGAATTGTATTTTTATGAACTAGTGACAATTGGTGTTTGTGTGTTATTTTATCGTCAAATCAAGCATGCAGTGAATAAAAGCCCAGTTTTTTATAGAAGGTAAGACAAAAATGAATTTTTATCATCATATGCGTCGCCTCGCTTGATATGCAAATTTTCAATCATATAAATTGTGTGTGTATATATATATATTATAATATATATAATGCAGGATAATGTACTTTTCTCATGAAAACCATATTGAAAATTATTTAAAAAAAAAAATCCAATGATTAAAGATTAAATGCAGAGACATTCTTAAATATATCCATATTAATACATAGAATAAAAAAATTACTATGTTTTCTTTTTTATATGTATGTATGTATGTTTGTTCGTGGAAGTTAAATACTTAAAACTTTTATTTACAAAAGTTTACATAATTTTTTGTGTATCTAACTTCTAACCTAACAACTAAGTAAATACGTGATTTAAATTTCAAATATAAAATTATGAGATAAATAAAGAAAAAAAATCTGTTTTAAATATTCAAAGTTTTTATATTTAAATAAAAAAAATCCATTAGTTAAAAATTACGTGCTATAAATATTAAATTTAAAAACAAAAAAATTGTTTCTGGAAAAAAAAATGAGTAAAATATGTATAGAGAGAGAGAGAGAGAGAGAGAGAGAGAGAGAGAGAGAGAGAGAGAGAGAGAGAGAGAGAGAGAGAGAGAGAGAGAGAGAGAGAGAGAGAGAGAATAGAAATATTTAAAACATAAATACAAAGAGAAATATTTAGTCTCTCATTCTCTCTTTCTCTCTTGCTCGCAGTTTAAAAAATAAGATATCGGTAGATTTCGTTTTCTCATTTTTCTCCTTGTCTTAATGTTAGGAAAAAAAGGGGTCCGCCATTTACATCCGCGCCTCGCGTAAGCAAGCAGGCTGTTCGCTTCCTCGGCTTGATTAATGACTGAACTTAATTAAAAGTGAAATTAGAGTTGGTACACTTGCTGCTGTATAGTAAAAGAAAAGAACGAGAACATAAAGAGACTAAAGAATAAGATTAAGAGAAAAAAAAAAAAAAAAAGAAAAGAAAAAAGGTCACAAATGTTTCGCATTTTAGATCGAAAGAAAATGAGACATGATCTACAACGTAGCATTTTATTTAAACGTTCATTAGCATACAAACATTTGGACAGCCTGAGTAATTGTCGACAAGCGTGCTCAAACAACAACAGCAAAATAAAAAAATGTTGTTACAAATGTAAAAATAAACAATATACAGAAGAAACTCAAGAAAAATAAAATAAAAAGCAACGTGAGTAACACATAGTGTACAGTTTACTGTTTATAAGTATAACGGAAATTGTCATTGATGGGAATCATAGAACATCATTTTCTTTTATTTCAAATTTTACATACATAATATAATAATTTATTATTATACTTTACCAAACATTTAACTCTGATTTATATTTTTATTTTTATTTTTTTAAGTAAAAAAAGGTAAATAAATAATAATATCATATTTAAAGTTTCAAACAATTTGGAAAATTATTATAGGGATTTACATAATATTTTCTAAAATTCGTTTGGATTTATTCGCATTTAGGAATAGTATTATTTAGATTAGAGTTCCTAGATACACAGATGTAGAAATTACATACTATATAAAGCATTATTTACATAATTGAAATTAATAATTGCTCAAAATTGTGAAAATTATTTTGGTATAATAATTATGCTAAACAGCATAATTATTATACTCAAAATTGTGAAAATTATGTAGGTATATAATAAAGGTTGCTCATGAGATCAAGCTAGCATAATTATTGTCATACGTTTATTTTTCTCTGTGTTGGTGAGTTTTATATATTTTTGACAATAGGAACGTATTTATATAAGAAGAAAAAAATGGCAGAAGCGTTTGACATTATGATGCTTTGCATATTTACTATATACGTTACAGTTAGTTATGCAGAGAGTGAATTCTCTAATTAGTCAGTAAGTGAAAACAATTATAACTTGAAATGAATACAACAATTAGTTGTATTTATGATTTCATTAAGTTTTTTTTAAGGTACTTGTTGCACCCCCTAACACATAATCCTTTTCTATATTTTATAATATTTATATTTTTGGTGTATGATCGCGCATGAGCTAGCTGGATGATGAAGTGTTTTGCCCCGAGTGCCTTCTGTTTCACTTACTCCGCGGTGGCAGGGTTGATGGCGTGTATATAATATATATATATATATATATATATATATATATATATATATATATATATATATATATATATATATATATATATATATATATATATATATATATATATATATAAAATATATATGTATTGCTTACTGAGTTGCAAACAATTGGTACTTCATACACACGACATACATGTGTACATACACATATATACAACAACTCAATATTGATATTGCATTCATGCATCATTGCAAAACATCAAAAGAAATTTCATCAAAATATATATATATATCAATATAAATCTGTTTTATTGCCAATAATGATTTGTAATTTTATACGAAACGTTAATATGAAATATATTAATTTTATGTTTATGATGATGATGAGAGAGGAAAAGCAATAATAAATTCATATCTATATATGTTTACAAAGAAATAAATAATATATAATATTGTACGTATATTCAAAATTGGTTCTTTGTATTTTCCAATATTAATTATCTGTATACATCATATTTTACATGAATGATTTTATTTATTGAAATCATCTTTCTTATACAATATGAGATATTATGACGTTTGTTTCTGATATTGTACTAAAAAAAAAATAGATGTATTGCAAAAAAATTTAAAATGGGTAATATACTTCAATATAATTGCTTTATACATTTTGTGTCCTCTGCTATTTCTTAAACAACTATAATTCAAAATTGTGAACGATCATACATGTATATAACATTTATCTTAGTAGAATCATGTTATTTAATGTATTATTATTATAAGAGAGCAATGAACTGCTTTAGTTGTCAAGTTACACATACAAGATTTCTGCTATTTACATTATACGTTGTGAATCTTTATTTAAAATTCTTAATTTAATCACAAAGAACACAACTTTTTTCTAGTTTCATTCATTCATTCATTCATTCATTCATTCATTCATTCATTCATTCATTCATTCATTCATTCATTCATTCATTCATTCATTCATTCATTCATTCATTCATTCATTCATTCATTCATTCATTCATTCATTCATTCATTCATTCATTCATTCATTCATTCATTCATTCATTCATTCATTCATTCATTCATTCATTCATTCATTCATTCATTCATTCATTCATTCATTCATTCATTCATTCATTCATTCATTCATTCATTCATTCATTCATTCATTCATTCATTCATTCACTCATTTTTAGACATATAGGTAATTTTTGGTAACATTAAACTTTATATTATGTTTACATACTTTAATTATTATTTAGTTTATTATTATTTATTACTAATTAAAATTTTATGTTAATAAATAAAATAATCATAATTAAAATTATTACTAGTTTAATTTTTTAAATCATATTTAACATTACATGTCTAACATTTCTAACTATTTATTGTAACTGACAGTACTGTAAAACAGTTGGGTTAAATTGAGAGGTTGCCTGATTTCGCTCAATAAAAGCCGTTATTATTATTATGTTATACTTTTCGTTCGCAATTTTTATTATTCAATCTTAAAACTTAGACTAATTTAAGTCATTGGCAAATTTAAATTGAATGCAAGTTTTCCATAACAATATAACATCAATAGCTTACTATATTTGATTCCATGCAAATTTTAATATTTGAAACGAAAATTGCTAGCAGTCAAATTTATCCTATATTGAAAATATTGCTCCGTCCTTACACTCCAATAAATTGCGATAAGAATCGAAAAACTTGATAAAAAATCACGAGTATATTTCGCCATACATAAAAAATTCATTTGATTTACATTAAGTTTAAGTTCATTGACCTAAAATTGTTTTATTAACTTTTCTCTTATTAACAATGAAACTTTTCTCTATATAACTTTTCTTCATATTATATATAAGTTCTTCGTCACAACAAACAGTATTATTATTATTCTCACATTGTATTTTACCCTTCTTGTTGTTTTGTATGCAAATAAATTCATAAATTTCTTTCGTTTATACTTTTTCAAAAAAAAAAAAAAAAAAAAAAAAAAAAAGTTTCCCTTGTTGTTAAGTTATAAAACAACATAATTTTATTTCTCATGAATAACTTTCTGTGTCGTAATTAAAAACAGGATATTTAGAAGAGAGAGAGAGAGATTATTGACGCGTGTCTTTAAACATAATAACAGTTAAGATTTACTTTCACATGACTGAGTACTATTTCACCTATGAATCGTTTGCATCTTTTACAACCTTTTCTAATCAACGAAGCGTATAATATTTTCAACTCATCCTCTATGTACTTGTGTACTGCTTTTTTGCTTCAACCCCCTTGGATAACAGCACAGAGAAAAAGAGATATATATAGAGCTAAACTTCCCCTATATATATATATATATCAAACACCAACTATATACGAGTATAATATACAAAAGCTTCGATATTATGACGATATCATGCTATACTTTGCCGGTGGCGTTCGTACACTCGATGCTCATGCTGATACGCAAAGAGTCGATGTAAACATTGGCACATTGGATCACTAGGATTTCCCACGCCATGTGCGACCCCCCACTGATTATATAAAGATTTTATATATCTTTTTGATATAGATTAGGGGATTTTTTTTTATTGTACTTTTTAATATTGATATTGATAACAGAAATTCTTTGCTATATTTAATTTGTATCATACAGTTTTGCTCTGTATTTTGATACATTTTTTTAAGAATAAGTCGGGTTTAACGTACAAGCACTATGGTTATTAAGATTAATTGTGTGGTGAATCTAATTCATGAGCTTATGGCTTGTAGGCTATGTTTATCAATAATTTATTAATTTAGTAATCGTATTAGAACAAACACTTTAAATACTCGTATATAGTGCAATGTATTTTTAAAAGCCTATATACATGTAAAGATATATTTATTTTATATAATGAAATATTAATTTGGCATAACAAAAATATATGATTACTTTGAGCATTACGTATACCTTGAAAATATTTTTATACATTTATATAATTTACGTAACCAAACATATCGTAAAAAAAAAAAAAAAAAAAAAAAAAAAAAACTGAACGAAAAGAAAAAAAAAGCAGGGTGAGATAAATTTTTATAACCCCACAAACATAAAACTGTTCAAACAAAAAAAACAAAAACAAAACGTATGCCTAAATACTAAATACGTATAAAATAATGCGTGTGTTTTCTAACTAGAGAACAATGAAACGGAAAATAAAAAATAATTTACGATACTTTTACCATTGAGTGTAAACTATACAAAAAATGTGATACGTACCACAAGTCATTGCATATCTTCAATATTTCAAGTTTTTTTTTTCCTAACCCCTGCTTGATATATAAACATGGTGTTTGAATGTGGCAAAGTTGTAGTTCTCAGATAAATCACGTCTATTTACCCTCTCCGCAACCCCCGCAATGAGGGTGAAATGCGAGCATAAATTGCAATATTGCAACCTGTGTGCGTGAAACGTTGTCAGGTGACAAATCTACGATAAAGTATGTATGTATATATACATGTTATATATCCTCCCCTTCCCTTCCAATATAACATATTATATATATAAAAAAAATATATAAATACATATTATATTGCTATAATAATTTCTATAACTCCATATATTAACTTTTTTGTTGTTGTTATATTGGTATAATTAATTTATTATGCTTTTCAAATTGTATAAATTATTTTATGATATGATTGAATTTATATTTTATGTGGATGTTATTGATTTGAATGATTTTTTTATATACTTTTAACGTTATACAATGCTAAAGCTTGAATATTTGATTTCGTAAATTGTGACATTTATTTTACGAAATTGAATATAATAAACTATACTCAAAACTTTTGAGAGGTATGATATAGACACATTAAATAATATTTTGCCGTCAATTTTATTCATGATCATAACGTTTATATTAAGATGAATAATAATTGCTAATTTTAATAATCAAAAATAACTAAAATAATAAAAAGAAAAACTTAATTGGCATACATAAATTAATAGATGGGGCATTCGATTTACGGTAACATATTCATATATACAAAGAGGAAAAAACTCAAAAGTATAGCTGTATAGCTCTTTTCAACAACTCGTCTTATTTATGTAGGGAAAAAATATATATTTTGAATTGAAGAAACACAAATCTTGCAGATTTCACATTTCATACATTTGTTTTTATTATTTATTTTTATTCAACCTCCTAATCATTAAAAACTATAACGATGGAATAAAAAAGCTCTATGAAAACATCGCAACTTTTTTGATACATAAAAGTTTAGAAACTATTTCACAAAGGATTTGTTTTTTAAATCAATTGAATCAGAAAAATAAACATTTTTTTACTAATGATTATCAAAATTATTTTTGAGGAAGCGCTATATATTTGAAGCAAACGAACAAAATTAATTACATAACTATATCCTTCATGTAAAGACTTAATTAAAACATAATTTATCATCATTTGATGATCTTTTTGATAGAGCATGACCGTGAGAGAATTAAATAATCTAGTCGGCATCTTTTAAGTGCTCAATGGAATTGCAACTTATTTGCTTGCAGGCTATTTAACGTGGCTTGTGTCATCGTTTAGTTTGGTATATATAAATTCATTGGCCGTGGGGGGTTATCGGTCACGTGTATATATACTCCCTTTAACTTTATATGAAATAAAAGAAATTGGAAATTGTTTCAATTTTTTTTTTTGGGGGGCGGGAGCAATTTGTTGCTATCAGACACGTGAACCGGGTATTTTCTCACCATTGCCACGTGACCGTACCGTGCGCAACTGTTGACAAGGGGGAGAAGGGGGGGGGAGAGAGGGGTGATCTAGGTAATATCAATAAGGGAGAGTTAATATATAGACATACCCCGGGGGTAAGAGAGAGAAATACCATTGTCAAAATCTAGAGAAACAAACAGGGATAATATATTATTATAAAATATGAATATTAGTTTTCATTATTTAATTATGCTGTTATGAATATCTATGTATGATAAATCCTAATATATTCAAATTTTAGTTATACAGTAGTATATTATTTTTATGACACGTTTTATTTTTTATAGTATTTTTCAACATAAAAACATGAATCACTCAACCGCATTTATTGTGATATCTTTCGTATTTAAACATACGTAGAGTTCCAAATAAATAAATGATGTTTTCATAATTTAATAAAATAAATTTTTGTAACAGTGCCTGTACAGTATTTGACTTTCATGATTACTGTGAGGAACTATACAATTTGTTTCATGCTAGGAATTATTATTATTTAATATTTATTCATTCATTTATTTTATTGTTTGTATATTTTTATATCCGTAAAAAATATACATTTATAATATATTTATACATGCTATGCATTAGCATAATGTTAAAAAAAACTATATATATATATATATATATATATATATATATATATATATATATATATATATATATATATAGGCCCGTGCATATATTATTTTTTAAATTATAAATTCATTTATGAACTTAGTAAAATAAACCACTATCAATTATTGTTAGTTTTAATAATAATTTATAGCTATATATAAACGACATTTGAAATCGGTTAGCCACGAAATGGCATATTTGATAGAGCTATGGCACACACAATACAAGCCTAGTTAGAAGGCTTAAGTGTCACGTGTCCCTATAGGCGTGTAATACTACGAGCAAGCAAAAGCCGACGTACGTTCGTTCGTACGTATACGTACGCGTGTCGAGGCCTCATGCTGACTGTTAATGGACAACAGGGGGTCTCCCTTTACTGGTGCGCATGGGGTGAGTTTATCATATCTGCTTCAAAGTCTAATTTCCAAGTAAGAAATCAAACTAAGAAGTCCGGTAGTCATGCAGTCCACTGAAATTCTTAGTAACAAGCTGATTTTATTGAACTGGCTACTGATCCTATAAGATACCATATAATTCTACGTATATAAAAATAAAAATTTCACATTGTATATTAAAGTCCCGCTCTTTATTATGTTTAAATGAAAAATCTTTTCTCCCAGGGTGGTCGTGTTGACTTGAGGATTAGTTTATGCAGTATTCATAATAAATGTTGTCAAAAATATTTAGTACTTTATTATGATCGACGTTCTTGTAGGATTATATATTTTTTCTTTGGTTCAGATTTTTTCATTTTTTTTTTTAAATACATATATAGAAAGTATTATATGTACATAAGTTGTAGACATTTGAGATAAATTTCCATAGATTTACTATTATGCATTTGCATACTTTGATGGTAAATCTTCCGTCCTAATGTTTAATCAAGGTCCATATAATAAAGAGGTTGAGCGCAGCACAAAACTCGCGCAGTTGATTTTATTTTGTGATAGCTGTACGATGTACTTAATTCTAAACCAATACGATGCCGTTCACCAGCGTTCACCAGCTACGTCACTGATAAGGTGAATAAAAATACATTCGGTGATATGACGTCTTTGGTGAATTCCTTAAAGCTGCGCGACCTTGGCCAAAACTTTTCCCGGAGCAACTAACCTCTAATGGACCTTGATGTGTAATGAGCATACAATAATAATATATACGGGAAAGTTTTCGAGAGATTATAAAATAAAATGTTCTTTTTATAATTTTAAAATGCACATATCCATAACTTACATTTATAGGTAGTAGATAAATATAAAAATATTGTTATGAAGTCTTTTAAGATTTTTAAAATATATCATTCAATTTAAACAACATATTATATATAATTTGTTAGTAATTAAGTTTTTAGATTTACATAATGTAAAAATTGGCGAGACGAATGCAGTGGGACGTAGTACATGATTGCAAAGTGTAATGTTACTGTATACTGTATACCTATTACCTATGTCTTATAAACAATAAATATTTTCTTGTAGATAAATTTAACTTCAAAATAACGTTTTGAAAAACTCATTTATTTGGAAGTTAAAAACAAAAATGAAACATTAAGCACCGAGAAAACACTAAAATAAATACACTATTATAAGTTTAAAGTAATTTTTTTATATAATTTCATGTAAAAACGATAACTACACACTTGAAGCATCCAGGAAGTGCACCAAAGGTTCGCCAAAAGGTATCATACAAATGCAGTGACGCTATAAATACTGTATGATGCGTTTTCTCGGTGTCCAATGAAATACAATGATTTTTCATTGCATTCCCCTTTGGAACTTTGGATGTTTCCATGAGAGCATTAAAAACGTTTTTGAGTGAGTTACAGAATAGAGAGAGAGAGAGAGAGAGAGAGAGAGAGAGAGAGAGAGAGAGAGAGAGAGAGAAAAATTTATAAAGAATTTCAAATCAAAATTTAGTCTATATCTTACACAAATAATATTTTTATATTTGAACAATGTTTATAAGAATTTCCCTAAGGAAATTCTAAAAGTTCTTGTTATATTTTTTTTACCATTAATAATTTTTGCATCTTACTGCATTTTTATTTTCTTAAATAATAATATTAAAAAATGCTGAGAATTTTAAATCATGATTGTATTTTTACTGTGCCTTGTTTTATTTTTATGTAGAAAATTAAAAATTATTTATCTTATATAAGCATAGAATGTTACTTCTTAAAACACTTTGTTATTTATATGTCTGATCCTCTGGCTGGGTGTTTCTGCTATCCCCGCGTATCAAATCTGCATATTCTCTGGAATGCGTTATTTAAAAAATTATGTGAATCATTCTTTAAATATTCATGTGCGTATAACATGGTACACTTAAAACAAAAATTTATAAGAACTATTATTTGCAATTCTTTGTTCTTTTGTCTTTTGAACTTGTGTGTGTGTTTTGTGCGAGAGAAAGAGAGAAAAGAGAGAGAGAGAGAGAGAGAGAGAGAGGAGTGTCTTTTAAGAAAGGAAAGAAAACCTCCTTTTTTCCACCCCTTGTCGAGTTTCTTCTATCTTCTTTTTTCCCTTCTTATATTTTTTCTTTTTTTTTTCTTTCTCTCTGGACCTTTGCTCTTCTTTTTTCCACTGATGCTCCGCCCTGTACACCACCCACCCCTATACTCTCTCTCTCTCTTTCTCTCTCTCTCTTTTGCTCCCTCCGGGCTATTGACGTTCCTGCTCCGACTTTTAATAAAACTCTTGTCTGTTTGGCTCTGATAGATGACTACCCCCCAGTCAGATATTAAACCCAGCCAGCGAATCTCGTTGCTGCCGCCACTGCTGCTACTGCCGTATATATACCCCAACCCCATGCCATGCCAACCCCCGAACCCACCCCATGCCATACCATACTAACGCTTCTCTCTCTCATTCTGCCGTAGCTCACATCGTAGGCTTCACAGTATACTGGGACTACTCGCAACGATAAAGGGAAAAAAAAGGAGAAAGAGAGGGAAAAAAAGTCTCCCAAAAAAAGAAAAAAAAAGCTTTATGGAAGAGTACTAAAACGTGCGTCAACGAAAAAAAAAAAAAAAAACTATTCTGTGGTTAAACAACTTTGTACAATGTATGAAAAAAATCGTTGACATAGAAATATTAAAATATTTTTAATGAAGTTTCTTTTGTTTTGTTTAAAAAAAAAATGCAGCATTATGTTTTTCTCTTATTGTCTTAATTTCCTGTTCATCTTGAAGCAAAGTATTTTTCTTAAATATGACAATTGTAGAGATTTGATTAAAAAAGTTTCTTCAAATAAAATACACTTTTTATATACATAAATTAACGGTTCATTAATAAAACAATTATAAAGTTTTTACTTAATTAAATATTTTAACTCTTTTATCTTTAGATAATTTGCAATTCTGTGAGGCTATTTAACTGGGAGATCCATGAATATTAAAAAATAAAACTAAAGATTAACTTAAAGAAAAAGTAAAGTAAAAAAAAAAAAAAAAAAAAAGAAAAAGAAAAAAAAGAAAAAAAAAAAAACAAAACAAGGAAGCGTTATTTTTATAAAAACGGGTTGTTCACATTAATTTGGATAAAAAAGAATAGAGTTTGTCATGTTTTCAATTTATCAAATAATTCGATTTACTGCGCGATGGTCGATAATTAATATTAATAATGATATATTGCCACAGTCAATTCTTATATTTTCTTGTGTATATTTTATTGAGTACAAATTGAAATGCTTGATTTCAAGAATTTATTTATTCAAATTAATAAATATGGCTCCAATAAATATTAGGTCCATCATCAATTTTTTTTCAGGCCTCTTATAATTCCACAAAGAAAAAAATAAATAAAAATAAAGCAACATTTTGTGTGGCAAACTTTTGACGTAAGGATTGGATTGGATTGTAGCTAATATACATGTAAGTGCGATTGAAAACTTCTTTTATTTATTTTTTTTTTTTTTTGCTTCATTATTATTTTTTAAATAAGACAAGTAAGAATTAAGGCGCCTAAAATAAATTATAACAATAATTAAAAGATTCCTATATTTTAGTTGAAAATGGTAAGAAGTAAATGGAGAAAAAAAAGTTGACAATTAATGTAAAATGTGTTTGTGTTATATAATATTATATATATATATATATATATATATATATATATATATATATATATATATATTGAAAAAAAATTCTCAGTACTGCCTCGATGTGGTATGAACAACTGGTAAGTACGATATTGAAGTAAGAAGGCATGTGGGTTGCAGCTACAGCAGGCGCGAGCTTGAGAGAGTGAGTAAGAGAGAGAGAGAGAGAGAGAGAGAGAGAGAGAGAGAGAGAGAGAGAGAGAGAGAGAGAGAGAGAGAGAGAGAGAGAGAGAGAGAGAGAGAGAGAGAAGCAGTAAAAAGACGCTGACTACAATGTAGCATAGCAAAGTATTATACCCCAAGACGCCAAACTATACTGCATGCCAAGATTATTATAGAGGGAACAAAATATATATTAAGGAAAAAAAAAAAAAAAAAGAAAAGAGACGTCACTAATACAAAAGCGTCGCCGAGTTCGCACTAAAACATTACTACAACAGCAGCAGCATTCTCTATTTTATACCGAACCCATTTAACACACACCCTTCCCCTTTTATACTACGAGAAAACCGCCAATAAACGAATAAAAATATATTACTACTGCAGTCGTACGTACTTTCATATATTTATATTTCTTTAAAAAGAATTAGTATAAAAAAAAATAAGTGCATTTTGTGTAATATATTTATTATATTATGGTATAATATATTTTAATGAGTCATAAAAAGTGCATAATAGATGCATATACGTAAGATGAATACCTTTATTAAAAACTGCTTATCACTTGCTTTTTGTTCAAATGTCTTTAAAAGTGAGAAGTTATAAATATATTATTCTCAATATTATAAAAATTTACTTCATTTTTTTTTTTTTTTTTTTTTTTTACTGTTAATAACTAAAAAATTTAGCTGTAAAGTGTCTTAATATCAGTTGTTATATCAGAATAAGTACTAGCAAAGTAGAAGAGTTTCAAATCAAATAATAATAATAAAAATAAGAAAATGTCAAGACATTGGAGATACAGAAAAATAGTTATGTTTTTTTGACAGTATTTTTATGCAGCTTATAATTATCTGCATATTATTATAGTAGAACTGAGATGATGTAAAAAGTTATAAATTTTAATTTACTTCCTAACAAAAAATGTGTGATTCAAAAGTATATATTATTTATTATTATTTAATATAATGCTTTTGGTTATCTTATGTTCAAATTAATAAGCGATAGTATAAAAGTTTATTAAAACATAAAAAATATAAGAGCGAAATAAAATGGCCTTTAAATGATATGTTAATAAAAAAAGAAAAATATATTTTATTGAATTGTCTTGTATTAACAAAAAAATTAATGATCATAAATGTTTAATATATAGCAAATTAATAAAGATTTCCGTGACTAACAACCTGAGTTGGTAGAAATGTTTTTTGTTCTCTAAAATTTCGTACTTAGTTAGTACATATGAGTGAGTATATGGAAGCAAGGCATGCAAGAAATGTCACATGTGGACATGGGTGAACGTATTTGTGTGCAAACCAACTGAAGAGTAGAAAGATAGGGCATACAGAACAGAAAAGACTATGGGAAAAAAAGAAGAAAGGGGTTAAATGGAAAAAAAAAAAAAAAAAAAAAAAGATGCGCGCGTGACGGACAAATAGTTTCGAGAAAAGTTTTCTGACTTGGGGTGAAATACACATACACACAGAGGACAGCAAGCTGTGGTATAATAGTGTGAGACACACACAGAATATCGCACATTTTTTTCTCTTTACTTTTCTCCCTCGAGTCTTTTAGGCTTTCGTATATTTTTTTTCTCTTATACTCTGGAGTCTATACTCACTATACTGTAGTAGTATTTTCTTCATCCCCTGCTCGCTTTTTACGCTTTTTCTGAGATGAGTCTTCATGAAAAGAATGCTTGGATCAGCCGATATTAGATTCTCCAACCAAACCCTCTCTCTCTCTCTCTCTCTCTCTCTCTCTCTCTCTCTCTCTCTCTCTCTCTCTCTCTCTCTCTCTCTCTCTCTCTCTCTCTCTCTTCAGTATACAGCTCGCCACCCACTGCTCCAAGAAGCTTGGTGAAAAATCTTGCTTTTTTCAAGATAAAAAATCTTAAACGCGATACAGTTACTGCAATATACGAAAAAAAAGTTAAGAAAAGAAGGCGAGCAAAGTTATTAAGAGTTGGTTGCAAAACGAGAGCAAGTGAGAGAGAGAGAGAGAGAGAGAGAGAGAGAGAGAGAGAGAGAGAGAGAGAGAGAGAGAGAGAGAGAGAGAGAGAGAGAGAGAGAGAGAGAGAGAGAACTATAAGAAAGAAAAGTTAGAGCACTTGAAACTGTAAAAGATTGTAAAGGCTTGAAAGAAAAAGTCTACATAGAATCCAGTCTGTGTATTTTAGTTTTCTAGACCATAAGATGAGAGGAGAGCAAGTTTGCTCAAGAAAAGAAAGAAAGAACAAAAATTAACTATTGCTTCACAGACTTTTATTATATTTATTTTCTTTCCAACAACTTTCATTTTTTATATATATATCGTTTTTCATTTTATTTAACTTTGGTGGATACGATTGTACAAAAAATTTGCCATACAATTTTAAAAACTAGAATTGTATTTTAAAATAAGACATTATTTTCAAATTTCTAACATTCATTTACACATGATTATGTGATAAAATATATGTTTCTATTTTAAATGCTTAGGCTAATAACTCACAATGTTATTCTTATGAGAAAATCACACACTGAATTTTAGTGGGAAAATGTATTCTTTTTTTCTCCTTGAAAATACTATCTACTATATTATATTTTCTATCTATCTATAGAAAATACTCATTATGAAATACTGATAAGTATAGAGCGTAAAAATAGTTTTTAGACTAGCTATTGTCAATATTGAGACTATCGAGTTTTGTACTAAAAATGTTCACGAATCACACGATTTCAAAACTATGTACAAAATTAAAAAAAAAAAAAGGAAACTATTTAGTGACTGTTTTAATCTCCGAGACTCCTTTGGACTTTTCAAACTTCTTTTCGGACTATTCTCTTTTTCTCCAATGTTTTTTTGCTATTTCTAACAAAAATCCCATGAAATTTAAAAAAAAAATGTTTTTAGTATTTTTTTTTGAGGCACTTTCTAACGTAAGAGACTTGTCAACAAACATAACTTCAGACTAGTTAAACTAATAAAATATACTATTAAAATTACTATGGAGCTATAGTGACAAATACTATTTTCCGACTATTTTGGAGACTACGTATTTTCCGAACATTTTTAAATTTTAAGTACTATTTTGATGAAAAAAGAGACTATTTTCCTCTTGATACTAATAAGATAACTATAATATACTTTTTTTTTTTCATCAAAAAACACATTAAGGATTACGAGAAACAAATTAATGAGTTTATATTATACGCATAACATTCAATTGAATGAAAATTAGAATTAATTCAATACCCATACCTTTCACATGTGATGCTCAGAATAGAGCTCATTTTTAAAAATTTACTGTATAAAATTTCTGCACAATACACCAAAAATTGTACCAATAAAAATCATGTCTATTATTGCAAAAAAGCAAATATCATGAAATTTATTTCAACTAAATGTTGAACAATAATGCATGTGTATAATGTTTATTACAAATGTTAGTGAGGGCAATAAAAACAATTTATCTCCTAATTATATTATGACCCCAGGGACATGCAATGTAACTTGCATTGTTATTATATTTTATTGTACATAGTGTGAGGGGATCATGCAGTTACATTATTGCATTGCAAGTGAAAATTCAAAACTAAATAATTTCTTACACGAACAAAAAATTAATACGTAGTAATTATGCTAGCTAAATTTCCGTATGTATTATCTGCTTTTTATATATACGGTCTGTATTACTCTGTATATACCTAAATATTAACTGATTTTCACTTAAAACGCATATTTGTTATTATTTTGCAACTATTTTTTGAAAATTTCTTAGGTTTTATTTTAAGTTTTGTACTAATTTTATTTAAAATAAGATGCTTTCTTCTTAAAAATTATGACCTTCTCAGAAAACAAAATATCCCTTGTTTAATTTTCTTTTTCTTAAAATCAAGTCCAAGACTGAATATTTATTACTGTACATAAGCTTTTAAGTTCAAAACTTAAGTACTTCAAAGTAAAAAATTAATAAATAAAAAAATTGCAAAAAAATTGAACTTTGTATTTTTGAAATTTTCCTGCTGAGAGACATTAGAGTCTTTGAGAGACCCTATGTTAGTTTCATCATTGTTTTTTCTCCAATACCTGATGATTTCAGGTCTTGAAATGTGTATCGTAGTTAATTGTTGCCATTAACTTTTAAGTGACTTAAAAAACAAAAGTATGGGGCAAAAATGTGAATTTGAGATATTTGAGCCTTCTAATAACAGCCTTTAAAAGATAATATAAATTGAAAAAAATAATCTTGAAATAGATTCTTAATTAAAATAATAATAATAAATTGAGTCCTAGACTTCTACTAAATGTAATGAAACAAATTTCTGGACATCGAAACTATATAAATTGAATTTTATAAAAGAAAGGTAAAAATAATACTTCTTGCTTCAAATTTTAGATTTCAAAAATGGTATTCTGACACTCACATTAACCAGTAATTGATTTGACAGTATTCTTATGATATATTGCAAGAGAAGGAAGATGAAAAAGAAAAAAAAAAAAAAAAAAAAAAAAAACTTTCATTCACAGACTATTCAGTAATTCTTTGTTAATCTGATTTAAGCTACAATATAATGTTTTTGTAAAACAAGAGTAAAGAACGCAATATGGATTAATTTTTACATTTACTGAAGTTAATGACTTAACAAGCGCTCGCATGAGTGATTACACCTTACAACGCGAAACACCTGCGTTAGGACTTAATACTAATTATTTTAATAAAGCAAGGATTATAAAGCTTCTCTTTGCAAGTGCTATTCAAGTTCTTAATTCGGTAATTTGTTATTGTTGTTTTGTATTATATACTAAATGGTATTGTTTGTTAGCCCGTCTCCCTTCTGCTTTACATTTCCCCTATTTTTGAAGAATTAAAAAATGACTATCACATTTTTAAAAGGCATTGAAGTAGTAAAGTAAAATGCATTGTATTTGTATGTATTTTGATTATAAGTATAATATATATTTAAAATTTTCACTGCTTTATGAAATTAAAAATGAGGCAGACACACAAAGTGTGTGTGTGTGTGTGTGTGTGTGTGTGTGTGTGTGTGTGTGTGTGTGTGTGTGTGTGTGTGTGTGTATGTGTGTGTGTGTGTGTGTGTGTGTGTGTGTGTGTGTGTGTGTGTGTGTGTGTGTGTGTGTGTGTGTGTGTGAGAGAGAGAGAGAGAGAGAGAGAGACAGAGACAGAACTGGGAGATTTTACCGCACTGGCTTTACAATGGTATTAAAAGTTACAATTTTAAAAATCGTCACTCATTTCAATTCAAATTGAAAATATGACATTTTGAATTCAAACAAACAATAAAGCTTTACCATATTCTAATCTTGTCCTTGCATCTTTCAATATAATAGTACCACAAATATTTATGATATTAGAAAAAACAGACATTCTAAAATAGTATCTTATATTTTAAACAACATATACTAACCAACTATGATAAATTAACACAAATGTATAATATAATATTTCAGTATTAAAGATCAAAGTTAAAATAAACCACATTGTCTATATATTATATAAGGATATACACAATTAAATATTCATTATGAATCTAATCATATGTAATTAAATTTGAAAAGCATCATGATGCTATGTGGTATATATTATTAATTACTATATATAAATACAAGTTATATCAATGATATAGAAATTGAAACATATACGTAATATTATTATTATTCGTGCGAATATGTATTTCTACATGACTTCTCTCTCTCTCTCTCTCTCTCTCTCTCTCCTCTCTCTCTCTCTCTCTCTCTCTCTCTCTTTCTTTCTCTCTCTCTCTCTTTTTCGAATCCTCTCATGCTTTCATTGGTTTTGGAAATAAAAGTATGTATAATAATATATAAGAGAGTAAGTAACGAGAGAGTCATGGGTTATATAGACATAAATTTATATATATCTATCTCTCTCCCGGTGAATAATCGAATCATACGCCTCGATAGGTAGCTACAATGTGTAGACCTTACTTCAAAGCTAAATACTCCACTCTCGCATACAACTATATAGGCTCTGGTTGGTTGTTAGGCAGTCAGAAAGACACATGAATTGGTGAGGCTGAAAAAGATACATAAAAGCAAAAAAAAAGGATGATGAAAATTAGACATGTTACATTATATACAAAGAATATTAAATAATGAAGGTAAAAATAAAATGTCAGTTTGTACTTCAATTTCTTTTTTTCTTTTTGTATTCAAAGTGCGTTTTAATTTTGATATAAAATGTAACATTTTATTTAAAAAAATACAGAAATTTAAATAAAGCAGGTTGACTTAAAAGTTGACTGCATTTTAGATTGAATGAATTTTTAAGCAAAATAGAGGATGGCAGTTTTTTTGTAGTAACATCTTAAATATTGGATCTTATAGACAAAATAAATTAACAAACAAAAAATTCATACCGCCAAACTTGAAGTATACTTTACATGTTATGATTGTTTATATTTAAGGTTTAAGGTAGTAAAGTGCGAAATTTGTCTCATTTAAGCGCGTATACGTATATTTTTATTTATTTAAAACACATATGAATTACATACATATTCTTTTCATATGGTCCTTATATAATCATAGCTTCAGAGAGCGTAGCTCGTGTTGAAGCTGTATAATGTACAACTAGAAAGATACCAAATTTTGATAAAATTGATTCCTATTGCATAATAGTTACAAAAAATTTAAAATACAATGCAAACTATTGATATTCAGAAAAAATAATAAACTTGTCATCAAAGTATGACTTTTATAAGAATTTAAAATTTATGTTAAATATTGACTAGCTAAAAAAAATTCTGTACAGACTTTTCTAAACATTGGTAAATAAAACTAAAACAAAATCAATAAAAAGCATAAAAAAATGCAAAAATATTAAATTTAATATGTTTATAAAACACTTTTTTTTAAAGCTAAACGATAAGAATTTATGAACCCATACCACCCTGCTTTTTTAAAAAAAAATGTTTAATCCCCCACAGTATCTTTTTTTTTTTTTTTTTTTTTTTTTAATTTTTTCACTGTAGTGGTTAAAAGTAAGCTATGATACACAGTATTTATATACATGATGTTTTGGCAATTTTTATACTATATTGGTTCTGTAAACCACAAAGTGCTGTGCGCTTGGCTGCAGTCAGAAAATATGTGTACGGATAAAGTTTGAAAAATGATCGGTATTTTCTCAACATTCGTTGTAAATACGAATCCATAATATGTGGCCACAGGAATTTTTTTTCACGATCGCAAAAATACATTTTTTTTTTATTTAGCATCTATATATTTATAAAAATATAAATTATTTCAACTATGTATATGTTTGTATTGTTTATTATTATTATTATTATATAAAAAAAAAAATATTTTTATAGAATCAATATTAAATGAAATTTAAAACCTTTTTTTTATTAACATAAAAAAAAACTGAAGCAAATATTTTTATTTTTGCATTAAAATTGTTAACAATTTAATTTTATATGTTATTTTTTTTAAAAAAGTAAGTGCTTGAATTGTTTTTGACAGGTAATGAATTTTATTACATGCCATTTTATGACTTGTTTGCCATATTTTTAGCTTCAATTAATGTAATAAATTCAAGTATACATTCTCTGACATCACAAAAGGCTATAATTTAATTATTATTGCTTTCAGAATAATTAAAATGTACCATCATGTTTTTATTATTATATATTTATATATATTAAAAAAAAAACAAAAAAAAACATAAATGTACGTTGGTTGTATAAATTTCCATTGATGTTTAAAAGAGAGTACGCACTTGAAAGTTTAAGTGCCTAAAGTATAATATAGGAGGATGTAAAATAATTTTTGCTGTTTTTTGAAATGAAAATACATTACCTCATTGTATCATGGTTAGCCAACCCTCCGCTCTGTACAAACCTACGCATTGTAAACCGATAAAATTATTTGTACGTCGTGAAATATTATAAATTATTAGTAAATAGTGTTTATTGTTTGAATAAATAAATGAGTGAGTGAGTGAGTGAATGAATGAATGAATGAATGAATGAATGAATGAATGAATGAATGAATGAATGAATGAATGAATGAATGAATGAATGAATGAATGAATGAATGAATGAATGAATGAATGAATGAATGAATGAATGAATGAATGAATGAATGAATGAATGAATGAATGAATGAATGAATGAATGAATGAATGAATGAATGAATGAATGAATGAATGAATGAATGAATGAATGAATGAATGAATGAATGAATGAATGAATGAATGAATGAATGAATGAATGAATGAATGAATGAATGAATGAATGAATGAATGAATGAATGAATGAATGAATGAATGAATGAATGAATGAATGAATGAATGAATGAATGAATGAATGAATGAATGAATGAATGAATGAATGAATGAATGAATGAATGAATGAATGAATGAATGAATGAATGAATGAATGAATGAATGAATGAATGAATGAATGAATGAATGAATGAATGAATGAATGAATGAATGAATGAATGAATGAATGAATGAATGAATGAATGAATGAATGAATGAATGAATGAATGAATGAATGAATGAATGAATGAATGAATGAATGAATGAATGAATGAATGAATGAATGAATGAATTGAATGAATGAATGAATAACCTGGATACGCGAAGCGAGTTTATAACATTTTTATTTGTTGAAATAAAATACGTCAAGGTCTGAATATTTTATGTATATTATCCTATATTATACGATACGTATTATAGACCTTGACTATATACGTACGTATGGTTTAAAGTTGTATATGCCAGCAGTAAGAGCGCGCAATATTATGATTTTACATTGCTATAGTTGTGCAAGATACACACTCGAGTTGTTGCAGGGAGATGTTTGTGTAATTTATGTTTGCTTTGAAGATGCCCACTTCACAAATCCTTACAGTGTAATTGGTATTTATTGCACTAGCTCCTTTCTACCTCGCCTAACTTAACCTCTCTTAAAATGTTAAACGTAAATTTTAATATAAACAATAATTATTATAAATAAATCTTTTGTTTTGGTTTTAGTTGAAATTTTGTTTAAATTTTTTTCGTAACAATATTTATAGCCGATGTATTAACGAGTCATATATACTTACGTATTACTGTAATAAATAATGAGAGAGGGCAAGGAAATTTAAAAAAAATTATATTTGCAAATTTTAGTAAAATTTGACACTAAAAATATTTTTAAAAATAAGTTTTAAAAAATATTCAAATATGTAACTCTCGATTTTTTTTTTTTAATATCCCTTAAACGACCGATTGAGTTGAATAAAATGTAAAATGACATCCAATCAATGTGCGGTCTTTATTATGTTTTGAACACATCAAAAATTGTAAACTTGATCATTGAATATTAATTCACATTTGTTATTTATAAAATAGTGTTGATTGTAAAAATACGAAAATAATAGCATTTCATGCACTACGTACTGCATGTAATGCCATTACAAATCGTTTTAGATAAAACAATTTAAATAATATGTTATAAAATATCGATTCCGTTCTCTATATATTTAGCATTAATATATAATATTTGCGTTAAATAATTTCTTCAAAAATAATAAAATTCATTCATATTATAATTTACATTTTTATCACTTAAAGTTCTGTTACATTTCTATAAAATCTAATAAATGTAACAT
Source organism: Ecdyonurus torrentis (assembly GCA_949318235.1). Classification (NCBI taxonomy): domain Eukaryota; kingdom Metazoa; phylum Arthropoda; class Insecta; order Ephemeroptera; family Heptageniidae; genus Ecdyonurus; species Ecdyonurus torrentis. Next base: position 40,972,424 of record OX439132.1, on the reverse strand, counting down.
AATTTAAAGAAGTATAAAATAATAAAGTTTTTGTTGTTGTATTATGAGAGAGAGAGAGAGAGAGAGAGAGAGGAAAAAGGAAATTTAGCATTTAGCAAAACATGAAAGTCAGCAATAATTTTCGTTTGAGCTGCGACATTTCGTTGACATGGTATATTCTTAGACTGGCAAGTAAACTGAGAGAGAGAGAGAGAGAGAGAGAGAGAGAGAGAGAGAGAGAGAGAGGAAGCAAGTACTTCTTGTAAGGGTGACTTGACTTTGCAATGTCGTCTTCGATCTTCACCCCCCGACATCTCGCTTCTTACCACCACCCCACAACTCCGTCTCACCCACCCACTACCAAACTTGCTCCCCCTAAAGATGTCAAAACAAAAGAGAGTAAAACTTTTTGACACAAGAAAGAAAAAGGAAATATAATACTACGTGTAACATTTAAATTTATTGTTTTTGTTATATTTTAAAAGCTCTACTATTATTCTACTGAAATGTATTATATTATAATATTTCTATAAATGTTGTTTTTAATGTCATAAGGACTAAAAAAAATTGCATTAAATAAGTCATGCTTTTTTGTTGTTCTATTTTGAATCTTTAATTCGTACTTTTAATCAAAAATTTATCTATTTTTAAGTTATTTTATGGTCATAAAATAAAAAAGCCATAAAATAACAGTGTGCGGTTTCCATTGTACCTTTTGATAAGACTTCTGTCTTGACGGAACTATTAAGAATGTGTACCATGACAGCGAAAAAAAAAATTAAAGTAACATTAAGTTAATGTAAAGATTTTAATACCTGCAAGTATTTTTTTAACAATGCATTAACGACAGTTTTGTAAAAATTGGTAAAAGTTTATCAAAACGCCCTATGACAATTTTAAAAATACAAAACGCAATTAGTATAACAGTCTATAAGGGAGAGAGCCAGAGCACACAGACATACACACCTGAAGATGCGCCCAACGTCGGACGCGAAACGTCGTGAAGACAAGAAGAAGAACAACACCCGCCACGGTTATTCCGCTAGAGTCTCACAGACTAGCAATACACCACATAAATCGAACCGTGAAAGCCTACATCAATACAGTCTATGATAACTTTGAAAATATGAAACGATGATTATCCTTAACATTAAACAGGGATAACTCTTTTTTTTTTTTTTTTTTTTTTTTTACGAGACCTACTAAAAAAAATATTGGTTTGAGAAGATGCGTAAAGAGATGCGTGACGCAGCTACACTGGAATATGAGTATGTTCTAGTATAATAAATACGAGAATTCTTTCGTAATAAATAAGCTCTGATCATAAGAAGTGACTAACCCGACTAGCTTTACTATCACTGTTGACCGCGTGGAAAGCTCTTTCTTTCTCAACTTCTTGCAAATCATTTAGCTCCAGAAATAAAATTTGGTATATAAACCATATTATAATAGTACAGCAAAAAAATTAAATGAATATTATCAGCTACTACTACTACTGTACTAACATTTGATTTAAGTTACAAGTAAAAAAATTAAGAGAAAATATATAAAAGGAAGAAAGCCTTGATTCAACGTAAAAGAGGCGTTCATGATTTTACAAGTGGAGAAAAACCTTGAATAGAAAAAAATTGTCGCAATCAAAACTTTTTATCCTATAACCACATAATACTAATAACGCATTTTTATTATTTTATCAATGAAATTAATAACAATAAAAAGGAATAATATGATTATTATACGTATATACTATCGACCAAATTTGAATTTTTAACTGCAGTTAAATTTTGCGTGTAATTTTCTCATGAGAAAAATTGTCAAATTTTAATTGTAATTGTAAAATTGTAAATTTAGCACAAATATTAGAATGGTAAAAAAACCTGCAATCTAGTTCTAGTGTTTATAATATTAAAAAGAGTGTGTGTGGAAACATTAATTTTTGACAAAATTAGGTACTATGATAACATCAGAAATACATTTAAAAACTATTTAGGAATTGGTTTTCGCAAGTGGGGTATCAAATAAATAAATAATAACTAACCTATTTGGATTTGATTATTCCAAAAAATAGATTCATATTTATTTATTTTTACACGAAACCTTTCAAATATATCCTGCTACATTTAATAATATTATAAAAAGGTTAGAAAAAATTAGCATTCAATTTTTCTACGTGTTCAAGTATATGTGAATAGGAGGTACCAAAATGCAATGAATAACTTTCAATACATTATCCTTATCGGAAAATAGAAAAACTGGCAACATTGATAACAGATATAACATGTATGAGGGGAACATAGTATAGCGCTTAAATAAAAGAGCGGAGAACGTGCATACTGTACAGTGTTGCCATTCTATTGTCATGAAAGTTTTTGATTGCCTTTCGGTACCTACTGTAATTATATTTCGTAATTCAATCTTCTGAAATTTAAAAACTTGGGAAAATGAAACAAAGGTATAACATTAATCAATAGTTTAATATTGCATTCGTGATCATTTTGCGTTCTTTTTTTCATTTTAACATAAAATAATTTTTTAACAATAAACTTGATTACAAGCAATATAAGATACAGAGGAAATAATTTTTTTTTTACAAAAATTATACAAAAATTAATACCTTTGGATCAATATTATTTTACAATTTACAAAATGAGATACAGTATATTATGTATAAATATTAAGAAAAAAATGGAATGGTCTTTTGCATGGGTAAATAAATGCAGAAATAATACACACTTAACATCGATTTTATTAAATTATCACAATCGATGTTTCTATTTGAATGGTAGACGACTTTGTTTATCACACTACAAAGTCATGCGCAATTTCAGAAATTAATTATAATATTTAATAGCAACAAAACGTAATGAAACAACTAAAATTTTATTGATACTGACGTACTGTACGTGAAATATCCACTGTTTTGTTAGCGTTTTATTTATATTTCATTCGCAGACAGAAAAAAGTGATAACTCTTTTTACTTGGAAATTAAAAACTTTTTTTTTTTTTTTTTTTTTGTAACCCGAGTAATATTTTTGAAATTAAAAAAAAATCATGTACGTTCGTCAGCGTCCACATTTTATTTCCTGTTCCTTTATTATTATAATTGTTTAAAAAATCCGTTACAAATTTCACAAATGAATGAGAGTTTATAGGGCCATGTATTTCTAACTTATTACCCTGCGGAAATAAATATTATGTTGATAATTTTTATAAATATTTCTAAAAAAAGTTTAGTTATTTATTTTAAAACTATTACAGACTTAAGTAACGCGGAGGTAGCGAAAGTTATTCTTGAAGTAACGAATTAAGCCAACGTTCGTTACAAAAAGTCAATGAAGGTTCGTTGTCTTGAGAAATTCTATAATACTAATATTGTTTTTATCCAATTAGGTAAGAAATAACTGATTTTAACACTTCGTTAGTTATTATTATAAACCATGTTACGCATTATAATTTTTTTTTTATAAAACAATAAGAAATCACTCTATATAGTTTATACTTGATTCCATAATTTTATTATCAAACTTTGAGAACTCGTTTTTTTTTTTTTTTTTTTTTTTTTTTTTGTGGGTCCAAGTTTACTTTCATTTGAATGTTATCCACAGGAGAAAATTTATTCCATCCTGTAAAACCAATGTTATTGTCAGCGGTGATAGGTTATATCAACGTAAATTAAATTAACAATTGGATTTTCTTATATTGACTTATATAGATAATTGAAAGTTTATTGGTCCGCCAATGAAGTATTGGTTTCTTCCCCACAAAAGTACGAGGTTTGCATGGAGTACAGTCGGTCGATGGGGTTGAGTGAGTTGGCGGGTGATGATACCGCGGCTGCCGCGTGTAAGAGGTGCTGGTGGTGGGCAAACATGGCAGCAGCCGCAGCACCAGGCCCGCCTGAATCCACCAGACTCATACTGGAGTAAGGGAAGCTGAGGAATGTTGCGGGGCTTGCCAACTTGTCATGGGAACCGGGTCCTGCTCCAACTGCCGCTGCTGCTGCTGCCGCTGCCGCAGCTACTGTCAACATACATCGCATTACAATGGTTAGTTAGATGTGTTTGCATGTTGAAATTGTCATACATAATCAACTAAAAGTCAGATTTTTAAATATAATTATGTATAACAAAGATTTAAAAGTATTGTATACAATTACTGCATCATCTACGATGTTATTCAATGATTTGTATTTTTAAAAAAATCATAATAATTCAATAAAACTATTTTTTCCCCAAGGAAATATCAATATTCAAAATATAAGTCATTTCACTTTTACAACATTGTTTGTTTTTATAAGTTGTAAAAGTATTTTTTCTTATTTTTATTTTTTGTGAGTGTATTAAAAATGTGCCTGTATATTAATATTTAACTACTCATGCGTCACTCGCTAGGAAACATTTTGTTGTCATGTAGCTCTGCCTTTATCAAGCATTCTCTCTCTCTCTCTCTCTCTCTCTCTCTCTCTCTCTCTCTCTCTCTCTCTCTCTCTCTCTCTCTCTCTCTCTCTCTCTCTCTCTCTCTCTCATCCACTCTCAAACTGTCATTGTAAATTCCAACAATTATTTCGGTTAGTTAGTATGCATACAATGCATAGATATATGAACTTCCAAGTTCCACGTTTATAAATTCTATATCTATATTTTGACCATATTTTTTAGTAAGTAAATTTACATATCACATTTTAACATAACTCTATACAATTTCTAAAATTCTATTAAAATTTTGACACGATGTTTTGAAATAATTGAGGGAAAATTTTATCATGAAATTATAAATTCCTTACTTTCTATTATAAATGAAAAAAATAAAATAATAATATTAATATTATGGTAACACATTAAACTAAATGCGATCTCTTTTTAAAAGTTATTTTTATAGGAAACGAAGTATATCTAAAAATATTTTTATCGTTATTTGGAAAAAAAGAAAGAAAAAAAAAGACATAAAAAGGCAGTTTGAATTGAACGTTATGATCATGATCATTTGTTCCCTATATCAGAATTGATTCTCAATTTCTCTCTCTCTCTCTCTCTCTCTCTCTCTCTCTCTCTCTCTCTTCCCTCTATAACATTCGAGTTAAAAGAAAATTTTTCAGGATTTGTTAGGGTGTTGGTGGTATAGTATAGCAGTGAAAAAAACTATTAAGCGATTTGCTATAATGGTGTTTGGCGACATCCTGCACTATTACAGACTTAAACAGAGTACTCTGTACGTGCGGGGTTGAAAAAAATGAGAGAGAAGGGGGAAAGAGAGTGTGTGAGAGAGAAAGAGAGAGAGAGAGAGAGAGAACGAAAAAAAAAAGGATGAAAATTTCCGGATAAAAGCTAGTTGCAACCAAAACCCTCTCTCTCTCTCTCTCTCTCTCTCTCTCTCTCTTCCACATATGTAGAGTGATAAATGTGTGCGCTTTTTCTCTTTTCTTTACTGACTTTTACCGCAAAAGCTAGCGCACATATCATGACACTGCATATATATGCACCCTCCGCCCCATCTAACTCCTGTATTACTGCAAGAGAAGTCATGAACATGAAGGAAACCACTGCATTGCTACAAATCATCTTCTCTTCTAAAACCAATTTTTACCTCACGAGCGAAAAAAAAAATGGACAAATTTATCATGTTGAGACATATGGTAATGACAAAATAAAGTAAGTAAAACTACATCTATATTTTCAATATTATTATTCAATATTTTATTTACACATTCTAAAACAAAAATTTTATTTTTAACAAACTGTCTAAAATATTACGATGGATTTACATATAATTGTTGTGATTATAAAAATGATAAGAAAGTGTTAAAATATGATACAGACCTGCAGAAGTGTAGTCATGATGTTTGAAGAACATACTGGAAACATCAGGGTCAGGGGTTGTGGTGCCAGTGGTACCTGGATCACTTCCCTCTTTCAGAGGTAAGAAATGTGATAGTGACCCTGAACCTGCGCCAGCAGCTTCTAGTTCTGCATTGTAACTCTCCACTGCAGCGGCCAGGCTTCCGGCTTCCGTGTCACTACTACATTCATTCAAGTACCCTCCACTCGCTTGGGGACCTGAAACATTACGTGTAATGACATGTTATATTTAAATTTATAATAAAAATATTTGCGAACAATAGACCCCTTGCACATCCTTGCGCTTTGTCGCCATGTTTGTGGTGCCTAATAATGCATTTTCCAGTATAGGGGAAACATTATTTCTCCTAATTTTTAACATAAAAAGTGTTTATTTCAACTGAATAATTTTTTCTCATATTCTTCAAACTTATTAGGAGCTATAAATAAGGCTTTGATTGAAGTTTGAAGCTTCTTTTGCTATTAAAAAAAATAATAATGATGTTTTCCTATGCTGGCCTATGTATTCCTGACCAACAAAATGGCAGCTCTTAAATATGAGTGCAACCGGCCTATAGATTATTCTGCAAAATCTACTCTGACAACATTTTGCGATTATATGGCAATCACAAGGCTTCTACGATTGATATTTTAACAAAATATAATTAAATATATATTGAAGCTAACTAATTTTAAAAATACATAACGTATTGTTATAACTTGTGCTCACCATATGATATACAAAATATTTACTTTACAGTAGGAGTATTTTTTATTACATTATAAAAAATAATAGAAGCTCCTTGCATATCCGCAACCCGCATGTCCGATGTTCGCAACTGGTTGCATAATTCTGAGGATACTCGATAGTATTTGATGTAATGTATTTTTTATTCAAATAAAGCCTATTTTGAATTGAATGGAAAAATAAAAATAATAATATATAAATAAAAACGATACTAATTAATTCTATTTATTACGCCATGTTATGTGTTATATCATATGTATGCTGATTTGATTATAGAATTATATTAATTTAACCCAACCAAATGTTATCGATGTAACGTTGTTGTTGCTGCTTTTTTTCCCAATAAAGCTTAATATGGATTTTGTAAAGTAATTATATAAAAAGGGTGTTATTGTATTTTATTATAATTTTTTCTCCGATTGAGAGGTCCGAAGGTTTATTACCTATACGATACAATGTATGGAGTATTATGAATTTTGTCAATTGACATTTTATTTTAATTTGAGTAATTGAAATATTTAAAGGATGTAATAATGATCGCTTATATTTTCTTCTTTTCTCTATTATCTATAGAAAATCTATTTTCAAATTAAAATAGCAATAATAAAGACTTCCAAGTAGGAATATTGCATTTTGATTATCTTATCTTTCATCTTAAAAATCATTTAGTATATGTTTAATATTAATTGACACGTATATGTATTATTCTTTAACGGCTTGTTCACATAATTCACATAATTTTAACTTAAGAATCCAAATAACATTACGTTTTGTATCTTCATGTAAGTGAATTTACGCATCATTGAGAACAGGTTTTTTTTTTTTTTTTTTTTTTTTTTTTTTTTTTTTTTTTTTGCTTGTAATATTGTGTTATCGTGCTATACACCAATCCCAGTCCCAGTCAAGACATTGTCTTATCGACAGGTAAGGACTTTCCAATTAATGGAAAAGCACACACGGGCCGGCCACGGCCTAAGTACACAGCCCGGCATTTGCCATGACAGCCTAGAGAAACCGTGGAAACATCTAGGCAGGCTGGTCGGTGCAATCACATCAATCATGCACCTCCCGAATACTGTGCGTCGTCATGGAATGCATGTAAACATGCATCGTGCAACGTGTTGTGCTCTCACACTTCACGTACGCACCTAGCAGTGGCTCGAACCTATACTCGGTGAGGAGTACAGAGTTGCGAGTCAGCTGCCTTCACCACTCGGCCATACCAGCTCGGTATTCAAAAATAATACTTAAAAAGTATTCCAATTTCTTTCATATAGTAAGCGTTATGATGTGCTTTGTACTCATACTTTATGAAAAGTATGATATTTGTAGTAAATATTATTTTAATTTACAAGCTTAGGGCTACTTTTGAAAAAAAAAAAAAAAAATCTTTGTCATGAATTCTGATGGTGATCCTCATTTCTAAAGATATAGCAATAACAAGGGGTTTCCTATATAGAAACTATTGTTATAAAATCCCTTCTCCGATCTATGTTCACTATTTATTCATAATAACGTATCCACACTCCCTCCTCTGGCAATAATATTATTATATTCTACTATAACTGGACATTAAAACTTGCATGTAAAAGGGAGATACTATAGATCGATATTGCATAACATTATAGGAATCTCTTGGATTTCTGAGGTCACAACTGTATTTGTGGTCAAAATAATAACTATGTGGAATCATTCTATATGTTCAGTGAAATTCTGTGGAAAGCATGAGTGTGATGGCATTAAATATCGATATAAATACATCGTTTGTTGGAGTACGACATTTTTAACGTATTTTTTTACGAAATGACAAAGTATATTTAATATTTTTTATCATAACCAAATCTTTCATTTCTTTTAAATGAATATATTACTATGATATATTTACTATAACATCGTAAATAAAATTACGTATCTTCATTTAGTGTAGTTTGAATAAAACTTATATTTCATTAACGAACTCGCAACATTAAAATATAACATTTTTTACGTACTAAAGAAGGAGAAAGTTAAGAAGTTTTTACTTACTTTGATCTTCTTCTTTTATTTTTCCACTTTTAGAACGTCCAGATTGCGAATCATCATTATCTTTAATTATTTTACTTCCATCTTGTCTAGCTTTCTTTTGAATTTTCTTCATTTTCGCTCGCTGATTTTGAAACCATACCTGCAAATTTATTAAATCAATTTGATTATAAATAAATCTATAAAAACTAAAAACAATTTAGAAGCTATATTTAGAATGATAAGAAAAAAAATACTATTACCTATGTTGGAGAGATTAATTGGAGTTATTGAAATCAATCATTTTTTTTTCAATAATTTAGATAGAGTATTAAAAACTTAAACTTGCCTGTACAATGCGCACACTAAGTCCAGTATCCTTAGCAAGCCCCTCTCTTACTTTACGACATGGTTTAGGGCTCATTTCAAAAGATGCTTTGAAAGCTCGCCTCTGTTGAGTAGTTAGAATGGTCCGTGGTCGTTTAGGACCTCGGCGACCATCTTGTGAGCGCGACGTAGCTGGTACCAGTTCATCACACGAAAATTCTCCTGATCGTCACAAGAAACACAAGTCTACAGGAAATTATACCACAGCAAAATATATTTTAAAAAAATAATTGACTTTTTTTTTCTGTCCATAACTTAATCAAGTACCAATTTTTCATTAGATATTACTAAGCCTTAAAAATATCTCGTTAAATTAACAAATTTTTCTCATCATTATTAAAAAAAATATATATGACATTTTACCGATATATTTAGTATTTAATAAAGCAATAAAAATCCAATTAATTAAGGTAAAAACTAATATCATGTTATTAAAGGTAAATTTGATCGTATTAATTAGTTACCTTGTGCATAACCCTGTAACATTTCAACTTCTTTTTCATAGTCTGGTCGACAGAAAAGTTGGCCTTGTTTTACAACGAACTGGTCTCCTTTCTGCAAACGTCCTCCACAAACGACGCACACGAAGCAACGCAGGTGAAATACGCTATCCATGGCTCGCATCACCAGTTCCTCTGGAGCAACACGCTCAGAACAACCCAGGCACTTCTTGGCAAACAATCTGGAACATTAAAATATCAAACATAGCGTTTAAATTATACAGATTTACATAATACTATTGCAAGTTTATGCATAAATTTGTAATAAGCATAATTCAGTTCAGATAACTCCTTCTTTATTGACAGTTGGTTGATGATGTAAAAATTAAGTTTAAATTCTGAGTTCTTGAATTTGAAAAAAACTGCCAGTTAAGTTAAAATACAAAATAGAGAGGGGAAAAAAAAGTACCAAACGATGACGAAGAGGAATTTAAGGTTTATTAGTTGTCACAATAATTCTCAGTATATATATTTTATTGTTGCATTCTATTTCTTATTTATTCCATTCTTATTTTAAAGACGACGTAAAGCACCTTGAACAATAAACTAACATACTTAAATATATCGACGTTGATTTGGCCGGAGTCATTAACTTCTAATTTATTTTCATTCACAAAATGTTGGATGTGGTTTTATGACATTACAGCTCGCTTGTTTTACGCGCGAGTGGACCAGTGAGCTGTGACGTCATAATCCCGCATCTGACAATCAATGACTCCGGCAAAATCAACGTTGGCATTTTAGGATGTTAGATGAGTTTTTGTTCAAGGTGTTCTACCCTACGCCTTTAATTTGTGCTACACTTCTTAAATAGTTAATAAGTTTATTTACAACATTAAATTGAATAAAGTGACAATTAATATTATAATATATACAACTCCCATTCATGACCGACTGAAAACTCTTGATAATTTTTTCTTCTTTATAAATACAGCTAGCATTGCATATAAAAAAGTGAAACATATCTACAATGTTATCACACTCTATAATACTCATTAATTCAATTCTAGCATTATATAAAGTTTTGCTTCATTATTTTAGAAACTGAATTTTATTAATTTAGCAATGAAACAAAGTAACCAGTTTGGAATGTGACCAAAATACAAAAGGATCATTGTCATCATCAGTTTATATATTGAAGTTTAAAACTCGGTGAAATGTAATCAAGCCTCAATGTCCATGCAGGTACATTGTGCATACGTTGTTCATTCCTCCCTCCATCCCTCAAACATCAGCTGTCACAAAGTTGATGGATAGTATGAACCAAACAGAGCGAGTATATGCCGTAGAGAGTTAACGGGAACGTATTCTCTCAATACAATGTGACAAATTAATGGTTTTGTACGAACATGAGTCAACTCTCGCTCGCTTGTCTAAATCCTTTTTTTTTTTTTTTTTTTTTTTTTTTTTTTTTTACATTAGCAATATAAATGTGAACACATGTAATCTATTTGTAAATATTGTATAAACTGTTGATTTAGATTAGTTTTATTATTTATTTAATAAAAAAAAGTAATAGAACTACATTATAATAATAAATGTTATAGATAATGCACTTTAATGATGTTATGTAAATTATATTATTATTTGTCCATGGTATTTAATATTAATTATAATAGAGGAGTTAAAGAGTTATAACACTTTAGAATTTGCACGTTGCATCAAATCTTATTCCTTAACTAAATACGTATAGAATATAATATAATAAGACATTAAATATTATTAATGAAATTATTTCTATGGTACATTTAAAAAAAATAATGAATCATTTTATTATTATAGAATATGATACGTCAACGTAATTTTTTCAATTATTTATTATTGATTCTATATAATATATTCTCAATCAAAATAAATTATATTATAGGCCACGGAAAGTATAAACTACGTAATTTATGTATTTATGTCATTATAGCAT